>DWLS01002613.1:0-17704 GCA_018246255.1 Pachliopta kotzebuea | reverse complement strand
GAAGTTTGTCAAAGAAAAGGTTTGACAACTGTCTCGTGTTCCGGAGGCCGGCGCGTAGATGTGGGCGCGTCTATTGGAGTCTTTGTGCCATTAAAACACTGCCCATAATAGCACTCCCCTAAAGGCTAGACTTTCAGATTGCCGAGCAGGACATTAAATGACTGTCATTGGGGAAACTGAAACAGTTTCACGGTTGAAGATCTCTACTTATACTTTCATATTAAATGAAATACTTTAGTTTTATACAAAAAATAAACTGCATAGAACATAACCTTTTAGAAAGATTATTAAAATTTTACACTTATGTTAGTTTTTAGACCAACACTTTGATATTATAATTTTATGTTGACACAATGACAGTGGCTATATAACTACCTCTACTTGCTTAACCCTTGAAATCGAATCAAGGGCTTTTAAATCCAGTTTCATAAGTCCGCAATTTTACAATTTTAATAACGTCCTAACCAGGAACATAAAAGTATAAACTGGTATTTATTTGTATCGCTGGGATTAAAAAGCCTGCTTCATCGAACGGAGTACTAAGTTTTTACTCTTTTTTATATCACTTATAATGAATCGGCTCTAATGGTAAACTGGTATCAGCTAATAGCATCGAATGAGGCACCATGCCAATAGATTAAGCTTTCTTTCCTCCCGGCCCTGTGGATCGCGGCGTAATTGACGGCGACGGTTCCGAAGAAGATTAATAATCCCATCCAATGTCACTTTTATTACACTGAGCTATAGCCATGTTGGTAGAAGAAGCTACAATTGAGAAGAAAATCAATGCACATCCAAGGATAAACATATAGTAAATTATTGCTGAAGCTTTATTATTCCATAAAGCTACGAAACATACGTTCATAATGAATGGTAAACACGTATTTACCAAGACATTAAAGTCTTCACTATGAGATATAAATTGTTGAGACTTGTCCCCAATGTTCTTTTATTTAAAGCCAAGGAACTGTGGATACTAATAGTTACATAGGCAAAGTAGTAGTTTAGAACTGCATTAAGCAGTTTTCCTTGTAACAAGATTAGTCCTATTTTGATTTGAGGACCACATAAACATGTCGTATTCATTACATCACAAAACACTGTATGAAAATATATTTTTGAACTGTTTAGTAAATACTGCAATGAATACAATTTTTTGTGAATAAAAAAAACATTCGGCTTATGCTATAATGCTACCGTCTAACCACCGTGCTAACAGTGCCTTCTTAATTCAACACATAAAATAGCTTTTAAGATTACATCACAGCATTCTAGGGTATCCCCAAAAACTTGTTCAGTTTAAAATTTATAACATAAGAAACGCCTGGGAAAAATATCAGGTCGTAAAATCTGCCCACACCATATTTTAAGGAATCGTGTCCACGGTCAAGTGTCAGGGATTATGATAATTTCATATAAATAATGTATAAGTATTGTTTTTGAATAACCATCTCACTGTATAAGCGTTAGTGATAACTTACCGCTGTTTAAGTTATTTATTAATCTTTAATAAAAATGTTTACAACCGCGACAGTTATTGTAAAATATGAACTAAAAGCTTTAAAAACATAGTTTTGATGCGTTTAAAACTGATAACAAATTAACGCATTTATCATCATTTGCATAAATACCTCAAAAGCTTTCCAAAAAAAACCATTAACTATAATATTTCGTCGTTCTTACTTGTAATTGCTTGTTACTACTTATCTAAAGACAATGTTATAGGAAAAGTGGTAAATAAACTTCAACCTACATCTCCTTTGACCGGGGCAAGAAGGAAGGTATCGTGTAATAAATACACTGATTACACTAACAACAAGATTCAGAGCACAAAAAAAACTTCTAACAATAAAGGTGGGAATAAATAAGACGAGATCTAGTTTGTCCGTCGCGTGGGCGAGACGTGGGACGCCCGGACTATAGATAATGCATTGAATAATAACGGTAGTGACGGTTAATATAACGTATTACTTTTGAAATAGCTATGCTAAATAGCAGGTACTTTCAATACCTAAACATACTCTTACCTCGGTTTGTAACCATACCTATGTGAAAGACTTATTTACAACATTATCGTACACTTGTCATCAAAATATCATTATAATATATTTTAAAAAAATTAAGTTTTAATTATTTATAATCTATAAACAGCGATCAACATATTTTTACAATGTTTTAAGACAAACAAAAATCAATGTAAACATCGGCACTACTGTATCGGAAGTCAAAACTCAATTAAGTTACTCCGGATTAATAGATAAGTAATAAACTAAAACATAGATAAAATTAAATAATACAAACAAATTAAAATTAATTAAAATAGCTCGTAGTTAAACAATACAACGTTATTCAATAAAATGAAGAACAGATTGTCATTGCTTATTTATCCTGTGTTCATTTTGCGATTCTTTTACTTCTAAAATACTATCCAAATACTCTCAAAAATGATAAAGAAGAGGTAATATTTTTCATTGTTCCAAAAGTTTATGTACAATCTTTAAAGTGAAATCGAAATATGCGTAAGGCAGGCATAGAATTTACTTAAGCCCAATTACATCCTTACAAACAAATAGTATTATACAAACTTATAATCATTTGCAACGGGCCATTAGATGTGGACCATTTCCACACGGCGTCACGATGCCAACAAAAAAATAATGTAATCACATAATTGAGCGGTCCACGGGCGAAACAAATGTCTTACGAAATAGTCACCCACTAGAGAGATTCTGTAACAGTTTCGCGTTACTGAAATTGCGGACATCTTAGTTTTTGCAGCGGTTTGATGTTGCACCCGATACGAAATCACCGACAAAATATTTTTTTTTTCATACTCATTCCCTCGCAAAGTGTGACAGGGATTTTATTTTTTCTTTTCTTTTATTTCCTTTCTTTACTTACTTATTCCTATTTACAATTTCTCTTTCCTCTTTAATTCCCTTGTCTTCCACTCTTTACAATATTTCTATCTCCTCTTCTTACACGCATCGCCTCCCACACTTCCGTCGCTGCTTATTCTACTTAGCATTCTGGCTTAGTTTTAAATTTATTTGATTTACAGTTTATTTCATTAACGTTTCTAACAAAATTTTGAGGTTATAATGTATTGATAGAAAGACAAAAAAAAACTTCGGAGAACGTTTTAACTGCTTCTCTAGGCTAAAGGATACGGGCCTAATAAGGTCCTATGTTCGATATTGTAAAGTTTGTGAATTTTTTGATTCCTCTTCCGAGTTTGGTATGTAAATTGTGCAGCATATCAGTCTCGGTTTTTTATCGAATCTACAAATACCTTAGGATCTTGGAAACAATCATGCTCTTCAGCACACAAAACCTTCCGTAACAATTCATTTACCATTTAACAGACAGCAGAATTGATGAGTTAGAAAGTTGAAACTTTGGTAACGTGGGTATACAGAAGAATCCCTGGGATATGCTAAAGTGAGAAGGTTATAAATGTAACTGTGTTAAAGCACATGAAGAAAAAATCACATGTCTTATGTGCAATAAAGAAGAGAAAGCTAGAATATTCAGGATATAAAAGGAAAAAAGCAAAATACGACGTGCTGCAGCTCAAAGGTAGAAATAAAGATTTGAGTAAAGAGAAGTGTGAGCTGCAGAAGAATATTCTAGCTAAATAACCTACGACAGTGGTTTGGAAACAGGCACCCCTCAGCTTCAGAGCCGTGGTATCAAAAGTCCAATCTGGACTTAATGATTGCCTACCTCCAGAAGAAGATGGTATATTAAGAAGAAGGATGTATAATATCTGTTAGGTACTTAAATAGTCTAATAACAGAACTGACGCAATATATTTATGTTAACTTCTCAATCAATACACTGGGAAATTTAATACATTTTAGTGCCCGTTTTACGACGTCCGCTTAAAGGAAACCGGATCAATTCATACACAATTTATTTCATACTGCAATAAACTATTTAATCCTTTCCATTATATACATATATACACAGTTACCAAATATTAAGATAGATTTTTTAAGAATATATTATCTACAAAGAGCGAATACTTGACTTTAACTTTATATTGTGTTAAGTTCCAATAAGGCTATGGATCAAGAATCGTTTGCTCAGAATACTCTGGTTCTCATTTATTGACAGCCGAACAGCGTTGATTATATAGTGACAAGTTTACAATATAAACATGGCAAGAAGGGCTAGTTCGAAAAATTTTACCACCAAACAATCTTCTCAACACGAGCCCACGAACCAGGGACTAAGCAGGGCGATTAACCGCTGCGCTATATACGCTGCTCTATAATCGTCATTATAGATCTGTAGTTTTAATAATAAATAAGAACACTTAAACACATATTCAAAATGAGTTTCCAATCTAACTATTAGTTATAGTCAATATTAATCTTGTACCTTCTGTCTTATGGAAAATGTTCCAGTTTCAAAAGTAAATAAATAACGCGTCAAATCTACAATCGCCCCGCAAACGGCAACACTAAGAACCCAAGAATTTAAAAATAAAGATAATTCAAAATTTGAACGCAACAAATTACAAAAAGCAATCAAAGTCACTTGTGCGATCCCCGACGTAACGATGTGCCGCGGGCGGTTTGAAGAAGATAAAAATGGATAGTCGGATATGACTGCTATAGCTGCTATTGCAGTAGATATGAAAGAAGGCTATTCACAAAGCGGCAGCTCTGTATAGTCTGTAGATAATCTATTTGGTGTAACCTCACGACCTCCCGGTCGGCGATCGATATAACAATATAATTAAAGAGAGATCTCGATGCGATGTCTCGATCGCCGCCCGCTCCGAGATCCGTTTACTGGCCGGATGTCGAGCGACTGCTCTAAAAGGAAACGCTCATGATTGTTGTGCTCCCAACAAGTAATAGGTGTCATTATTTACTCGAGCCGTTTGTGTTTTTATATTGGATGCCTCGGCTTCGGCTGCGGTAAAAGCTGACCGATACAGTGGACTTAAGAAAGCCAATAACGTAACGGTTCTGTTTGGAAATTTCTCTGTTTTAGACTCTATTCAAACATATTTATTATATTATAAACTTATTAAAACTTGCCTTGACTTTAAAGAATATCTGCACCAATAGAAGACTTAAAAGCTTATTATATACTAAAGTTTAAGAACAAATTATACAAGCGGGGTCCGAAATTCTTACCGGCAATACCAGAAACGAATCAGTGATCGCCACCAAGGAGACAATCATTATAGGATTTTCACTTGTTCATGGAAAATTTTTTTTACTTTAAATTCTCTTGTAGATTCCATTTCAAAATTATTATTTAATTAATTGTAAGTTTGAATAGTCGAAAAGGTAATTTCGCCGCTGCCTTGATTTCCGGTTTAATTCGAAATTGGAGAAACGTTATAATTATCAGCGCTCTAGAATCGAGTTGACCAGCGGCTGCAGCTCATTTACCGTCTGGGACACCACAATGCATCCAGTGGCCATACGATCTGAACGCGCTGTGGGTGTACCCGCTAGATTTACCGACGGTTTAACCCGTAGAAGGTGATCGGTAATATCTCTTACCGCTACTTATTTATGGCTTTTCGTGCTACGGATGTGTCATAATTTCAAAAATTTATTGCTGGTTTTCATTAATTAAGGTCATGTTTTGTTTAATATATTCTGTAATGCAATCGATGCCTTTTTTTGGGAGGTTTGCCTCTAGGGAGCACATCAATCTGATCGTACCTTTTGAATACTAGAGACTAACTAAAAGAATGGTGCGTGGAGCATGAGGTAATGATGGTTAGTAGTTCATTATGTATATATTATTATTTATATACTTATGTATACATGTGTATGCATCAATGAAGATTTAATTTATGTAATTTATTTATAGTTTTCCTTCTCAACGTTCTACCACACCTACCATACTTATAAGTTGATTAATAGAAAACGCCCAAAGGCTTTAAATCTGCCTGGTTATAATCTAACTTTTAGATTTACGAATAAAGCTTTTAAATACAAGACTTTTTTTCACTAATAAACACTTGTCTAAGACTGCGCTATACATACAGGTCCTTGTACAAGATCAGATGACGCAATAGTCATAGCGTTTAAGAACCACGATACCGGCACTAAGAGCTGGCTAGTAAGACAGAAGTAACAATCTGAATAAAGCACCTCATGCATATGCAGCCGGTGCACAAACAGACCAACGAACAAACGTACGAACGCTTGAGATACGCTGTCGAAGTACCGCGATGAGATACTACCTGCTGGCGTTAGGGTGACCAGTGAATGCAATGGCTTTATAAGATTCAGTAAAATTTACTTTAATTTTTATAAAACAAAAATCTACTAAAGCCTGTTTTTAGCTTATGATAACTGACAATAAAGCATAAGATGAAAGAGCGGATTTACCCAAAATAATTCAGCTATGAACATATCTGGCGAAAAATAATTATACCAAGGGAATCGATGCTAGAGGAAGACCTGACAGTGGAAAAACTTCAAAGCTTTTGAATAGCTTTATAAATTTTATAGTACAAACAAAATTTAAAATTTCAAACACAAATGTAACTTAATATGTATCTCATTGTTCATATATTATTTTTTTCTCTTTATCTATCCTCAATTATTGATACCCTTGTAATAATAGCAGCTCATAAGAATTTTATTTTATGAGCTTAATTAAGCTTCGTCATCATCATAATTTCAACCGATGGACGTCCACTACTGGACCTAGATCTCTTGTAAATAAAACTTAGTGTAGGTATAATTAGTTCTTACGTCCAGCAGTAGTGTAAATGTCTAGTGGCCTATAACATTGTCAGTATGAAGTAACTAATAAGAGCATCCTTGAACAAGATGATTTAGATATGTTAAGAAATATATGCTGTTAAAAAAAGTATACAAATCAAGCTTATTAAATCTCTATATAAAAGGAGACCACAAACGAGCGCCGTGCCGATGATTAGTTATAATTTATAACCCCGTACGCAACAGTTCATGAATTTATTCATTCAATATTTACGATCAGCGATATAAACAAGAAATTAATTCGTTGACTGAATAATTTCCTTATAAATTTGTCGACTCGCCGACTAGATGGACCGATATCTTATAATAGGTTTAATTACGTCCAAGGAGTCCGCCAAAATTATGGTCACCGCGGGGCCTGTATCCGCGCACTTGCCATATAAGGGACGCGGCTCTGCCACCGGACTAGTTACGGGATGAAAGCAGCCTGGCTAAGCTAATAACGCCGCTGCAGCTCTCGGCTGCAATCTCCTGCATTAATTTATGACGTTACTTAACCCTTTGCAGGCCCCCCGCCGATAAACACCTAATCTTTGCGAGGGCACCGAACAATGTCACATTTAGCCCGCTCATAGAGATAACTGCCAACTTTAAGTTCATTGTAAACGGAAGTTATTAAACTTTGTTTCAGAGCCGCATTATAGTACTTTATCAGTAAAACTGTTCTTAAGTTAAGTACTTAGTATTAGTAATAACTAAAGAGGATAATGTAAGTAGAGTTGCTGTATTCAGATCCTTTCATAAATATTTACATATGCTAATAAAACTTTACACTTAACTCCCATAACTGTGTAATTACAATATTACGTAAATTAACTTAACGATATATTATATTTAAAACTTGTAGAAGTGTAGCATAATAAAAAATACTACAATGTTCATGTAATGAAAATTTAAAGGAAACTTTACTGACTATAAACTCAATGAAACGATATAACGCGTCTGAAACTCACCCGGTGATAAAGGCTGTTAGCATACATTACGTCTAGCTTGAGTTAATTATCAATAAAGTTCGTGCACTATACTATAAACAGTTGATTAACTTAATTTTAACATCAAAAACAACGGTATATCAATATAAACACGCGCTAATTAAATTCAAAGCAATACTGTTATGCAAACTTATAAATTCCGACGTCGCGAAACACTCACGGTTTTAACGAGGCCTGATGAATATTTATTCACTTCATCCCCGTGGAGTTATTACCGGCATATGTCGGCGCCAGGTGCCGTGTATTATAATTATTCGTTTTATCACCTCTCGTCCCGTTACAGACTCTGATTTGTTAGGTCAAGTTATAAACGAAAATGAAATGGTAAAACATAGACTAAATTTATCAACATGATCGATGCGAATTCTCGATCCGATGTTTTCTAAGCATTCATGCATGGCTCAATTATTATTTTATATAATATAACAATAAAACTCACAGGATGTTCACATGATGAAAAATAATATTTTTAAAAACTTTTTTAAACCTGGCGAAAATTACCTTGACTCTCATATTTGAAAAAAGACCCGAGTCCCAACAGTGACAACATATAGAGGCTGTTTGTAATTCTAATGTTTATTATTTACATTGAGGAGTACATTATATCTTACTAACTTCATCAGTTATAAACAAAGTTAAATTATTTATTAATATATGTATTATTTGATCCTATTTGTTTTAAGTTCTTCTATTGAATTTTTCATTATTACAGTTTATAATCCTGCTCTCCTTTGCTGTCAATTATCAATGTTACTTATAACTTTTATGAACTTCATTAGATCGTCTCCAGTCAAAGATATTACTTATCAACTTTCTGTTCTGCTTAGCACCGGATATTCTACTAAGTCTATACTACGTGAAATGACCAAAAATTTAGCAGCATCCGAAAGACACCTGTATAATATCTTATGATCTTTTGTTTTTCAAAGTGCATTTTTTATGTTCTTGTGTAGGGTCTTTGTCAGAAACTTCTTTTTTGATTCTGTCCTCGCTCTGTTTGATGGTGAGCGAACGTTCTTTTAAGAGATGCTAAATCTCTCACCATCAGCAAAGCGAAACACGAGTGCTGTAATTCCGCATTATATATCTTGCTGCCGCTAATGGGTTTGTTTGATCTCGCGTCCCCAACACCGCGCGTACAAGCACCGGCGTCTGGCCCCGTTGCAGCTTACAAAATCTACATTAGGCTCTTACAAGCACAGCCAAGCGAGGCTCCGGACGACAGCTTATTTGGTCAGCACGCATTCGCTGCATGCTATTGTTTCAAAGCGTAGTTTCCATTTTGCAACAGTCATTTATGTTAAAACCTCCACTTAATTATAATCAGTTAATAAACAAAATTCAACTTTAACACTACACCTACCACCGCATCTCCTCCCCTGAGGTTGACTGAAGGAAAATGCCTATAAGTATTAAAAACGCCTATTGGACTCTAATTTTAGCTGTTCTCAAATTTTCTTTAAATAAATGAAGAAAATAATACGGTTTATAACTAGATCTTATTTTTAATTTTGAAGAAGTACTGAATTAAAATAGATTTTTTTAGGTTATCAGCACTTCCTACGGAATGTTAATAAGGGGACAACTTCAGAAGAGTAGACACTTTTCCTATAATTTTTAATACTGACACTCATGATCAGCAATGGACATCAATAAGCTGAAATGAAGCTTTTAATGTCTTACCTATAGATGTACTTGATGTTTTGTAGTTGTGCCAACATTAGTTTTAATAGTCTGTAGATATAGAAGTGGGGGCGAACTTTCTTCCCGGGCCGCTAGAGGGCGCGCCGCGGCACGCGACCGCTACTCGTTTAATACTAGTGTTTAAAAGAGAAATCATTTACCAACATCGATATCGAAACTTTTTAATTTACTTTAACTCGAATAATATTTTTTTAAATCTCTGTTGTGTACTTTGGACATAATTCCATGTTATTTAATTTTTGAATTACTTGTCTGTAATATAGATACCGTGTCAATGTTATTTTAAAACTTTAAACAAATTTTAAATCGTATCGGATTAAATTAAAAGCTAAAAGACATTATACCATATTAGGAGTAATTAACCTACAAACAAACAAGAAATACGAGTACATATTATTGTTGTCGTTTATTATTACTTAATTCGACGTTGGCGTTATAACGTTGCGAGCACCATAATAAAGTTGCAGAGAATATGTTGTAACCGTCTCAATTGGTAATGAGACTTATGAAACATTTTCTCATGCCACAAATTTCGTTTTTTTTTTTTATTCTTTGCTTTAGGACACAAAATGTTTTAGTCTCGTCATTTCAGCAATTTCATTAGCTACAGCGCCCACAAACCGGAACCCAGTAGTATTTGTGCACTACTGCTTGGCAACTTAAATTGGAGATGCGATGGGTGCATATTTAGACGGTATCTGGCAGCAGAGTTTTACCACCAGTAAATGCGTTATGTCAGCAGTAAATAGATATATAACGGAAAGGAGATGTGTAGATAAAAGAAAATCATTTATCGATAAGAAAGTAACGATTTATTAGCCTCACTACAACTTCACTTACAAGTGGCACGAGCCTAGATACTATCTGTCCGTTCGATGATACAACTAGATTGTTTCACCGGAATACCACGCCGAGACCACCGTCTATTACTCGATAGCCGATATCGATATAATCTTAACTATCGATACAAAAAACATCGGTTAACGTTACCTCCCTTCCTGTTATATAATAAAAAGTTATCATTAATTATATCCGATAGTTAACTGATGTCCACCACACTTGAATGAAATTGTCATCAGTTAGAAGACTGGTGGTCCCTGGCCTCTCTCAAGAAACTCTAGAAGAACGTTTCTGGGTATGCCTTTACCTAGGATTTTAAAATATACAAATTAGCATAAAATACAGATAATTTTATACCAAAAATTAGTAGATTCTAGGCAAAATAATGAGGTTAAACTTTAGGATATGAAATTTACTGTATTCCATTTAATAAACAAAACAGAACTTTCACAATATTTCTCTAAAATTATGGTTTTTATCTTGGTATACTTCATGTTTAGTGCATTTCGTACAGATCGTGATTGGAATTGAATGTAGACGCCTGGCCACACTAAACACTCCAGCTCCGCTACGTTTATAAACGGACTATGTTAACAAAGCTATAAGTTATATAAGTTAACTTGAGGACCCGCTCCCTACTCCGTGTTTGCTTAACGGGGCCCTGATTGCTTTTACGATGAGATAAATGGCACATTTATTAGCTTAGATTGAAAGTACCAGGGTATCTTTTACAAGCCCTATGTATTTAGAGCTGTGCCTGGTTTCTTAAGTCAAAATTAATATATAGATGAAATTATTAATATATAATGCCACTTGAAACATATCTCATAAATTATATGACAAGTTTCAGTATTAATGCAGCATCAATATTAATTAGATTACTCAAAATAAATAAGTAGTAGAAATCAAAATTGAATATAAACCATAAACTATTAGTCATATTCAATTCAAAAAATTAAATAATCTTTATTTATACACTGATATAATAAAATAGGCATAAACAGACCAATTTATGTACCTTCTACTGGGATTGAAATTATTATCTCACAGGGAGAGAGACAAAGCTAGAAACTACCAAGTACCAATTGGCACATGTCTTATGTCTCAAGCTATTCTAAGAGCATGTCGAATGTCTTGATATCAAGCTTGATGCGAATTGAACCTAGGATTCTACAAGTTATACTGTGTCTAAATCCACTACACTTTCGACTGAACTACCTTGATAATCTTATAATAATATATATTATTCAAAAAAATCTATAATCGTCAACTTCATACCTGTGTGAAGTGCCACGAATATTTCTACTTCTCTTAAAACTCTCTCTCTAAGTCGTATTACCTCATGACTTAGGGTCGTGGTCATAATGTATAGTGGACCACACGACGACTTACTTGGCAGTTATAATAGAGTTAAAACTAGTCCTTTAATATAATAATTTTCATAAAACAACGCAGTTCTAGAAAAACATTAGAGTTCAATGTATTTCAAATATAGACTCAAATGTATAATTTTTTGGGAAAAAGATACTCTTATTTCATACTCATTGCTTGGTCTCTCTCCCTAGACGTTTTCAATTCCACCGATATAATTATTTCTTCTCATCCGTAGCCTTGCGACCCGTTCAGATCTCGGAGCCAGCGGGTAGCAATTATCCGAAGGTATTAAATGACCTCATCGACCCGAGCTTGTTTAATTTCAACTACCACAGCTAAATCAATTAGAGCCACGGGATGATAAACCAGTATAAGTTGACCTTACAGCCACTCATTAACACGTTGACAATATTCAAGGTTACTTATAAATCAATACTGTAATTGAGTGGACTTAATTTGGCAAATTTTTTTAATAGATTTTCACACTATGAGATAGGTTATTTTTTCATTAAACTAGGCAGAACTTAATTTTAAATAAATTCATAACAAAAAGGACGAATCTTTGTAAAGAGTATTAAAAAAAATTATAAGAATTTTTGAGTGACTAATTTCATAATAGAAAAACAATGTTCTGTATTATTAATTGAATATATTATTGAAGATGTGATTCATAAAGCAATATTTTATTTACCTTTAGATTTCTAAGTCGCACAACAACTGCAGTATGCAAACATTACTACTGTTAAATTGATTATTACATAACACTGAACAAAACATTCTTACTAGTAAATAGTAAAACAACAAATGCTTCCTTATCATGAAAAACAAACACTAAGATAACTAATAATATATATTATCTATTCATCAAACAACTGTAAAATTCTGCCATAAGAGTTTCATGGACTACTTTACTATTGATATCCTTATTGTTAGAAAACGTAAGACAAATCAGTTACTTAACATGCACTTAATTAATTACCACTATAAAAGATATCGTAATGGCAAAGCTTCCTTAAATAACGTTTGTTTTGCTAATAACTACATAATTACATGATACTGACATATATTTTACTGTTTCTGTTAAATAATAGTGTGCAAACAATACTGAATCAAAAGCCTCTAAATCAGTGAATTTATTGTTGTTATGAAACTCATATTTCTGTGTATTAAGAAGATGAGCACAATGAGAGTATTACTTAACATCAGGTGATCGTCTTTCTCATCTTGTCGCTTTGTGGAATATAACAAATATTAAAAGCCGCGCTGCTTGGATATAACTGGTGGTGGTGGTGTGGTGTTTTATTGAATAATTTCCGTCGAAGCGACTAGAGATCATCTGGAGTAGTAGACAACAATGCGAGAGGATCGGTAACTGGGCGTTATCGGTTCGTGTTAATTCGGATGCGTTCGGGCGGTTTCGTCCCGCCTACCTGCGCGGACGCCTGTCTCTATCCTTTTCCTTCATTCCCATTGATCATTAGTCTGTCTTGGTCTCTCGATGCGAACGCTCGCCACTCCCATAGGTCGCTTTAGGTTAGATCCAATTACTACGTCGGAGCTTTTTGCTCGCTACGATTTCTATGATAAGCTTTCTATTTTAATAATGAAATCGATGATTCAATCTGTGTGCCGAAGTTCTATTGAACAGTTTGATGGATTTTAAATAGTTCACATACCATTTTAAATTCGTTTATTTTCAATATTAAATTTTTAACAACATTGAACAGTGTCCATTCATAACTTACATTTCATAATTATTCACACAATGACAAAATGAATCTTTTATTGTTCATAAATTCGGTGATGATGTAGGATGTGACGAAGAAAGGTGGTTAAAAACAGGATAGAATTTTAAGTCAAATTCGGAGGGTAGTTGTTGTCAGATATAGTGTCAAAACTAAAATACTCACTGTTAAGCAAATTTAGTTAATTGTTTAATATACGACTAAACTTTAAAAAAATTGTGTTAACAATATCGAATATTGTTTAAACAAATGCTTTAATAATCGTAAAATACAAAATATATTGATAAACACTGCCTTTTCGTATTAAGTATTGAATTGAAAAAATAAATGAAAATTTCTTTCTTTCGTGGTTTCTACATAAAGACATATATCATCGCCATAACCATAGTATGAGAACAAAACATTCTCCCTTAATGTAGATGGAATATAACATTTAAATTGTGCAAAAGCCTTATAAGTTACTTGTTACAAAATCCAACAACATTTTTGGATAATTGACGACTATACAACAAAACCTCCACTTTTTCTCTACGATATATATTGAGTGCACGATAAAAGTATTACGGTTTTTTAATATGATGTCAGAATGACACAGCCAATTTTCTATGTAACCACCAGAGGCAATTTGGGGCAAGTAATTAACATAAGTAGGCGAGTACTTAGCTAACGTAGAAATTTAAAATGATTTGCGCAGCAAATGATAGAAAGTGCCCAAAAAGATAATTGATAAAAAAAGAAACTTTATTCCGTACTCGTGACCCCTTACCTTTTACTTTTAACTAGTGAATACCCGCCATTTTACCAACAAGTAACGAACTAAAAAAATAAAACCATGTTTAAATTACAATAAAGACCATGAACATGAACCAAATCTTATTAATTATAAAATTGTAAAAGTAATATTAAACCTAATGAAGTACCTATACATGTAATTGATAGAATGAACTGTTATAAATAACGCATATAAATATATCGTCTAAGTTTATTTCGACCATGAAGTCGTAGAAGTCATTTTTGCCGTGGTCTTTCCTCATTTATGTTGTCTCCAACAAGACAGACCACCTTAAGTAACAAAGATAGGCAATGTAGATACAAATCCATTTTTCGTATAGGCACTCAGTAAAGACTCAGAGAAAATGTTGTCCTCTTTAACAGTTCTAAATTCTGCCAAAAGGACAAACTTCTAGCAGTGACTTCAAGAATTTAAGAAAAATTATTAATTTAACTAATAGTAAATAGCAAAAATAGTAAATAGTAAATAGATAGAAGACTCTTGAAATAGGTTACTAAACCTAAAAGAATACTAACTAACAAGACAGTTGGAATCCTAACAGTTACAAAGATAAGATACATTGTAACAATAGCATCAATAACCTAAAAACTTAAAGGTAAAGTATATTTCCGTAGAGACACACAATCCGACTCTATATGTATAGATCGAGATCTAGAACGGTGGAATGGCGATCCGCTGGGATATAATTATGGGATGACCGTATAGCCGCGAACCGTCAGCTCTAAATATAAGTCAGTGCGTCCGTGCTTTAAACTTAATAGCAATCTTTATAATGTAATGCCGGCCACTACTAGTGATGGTGTTATCGACTTCGATAGCTGTTCCATTCCAAGTCCTAAAACTGGTTTGAACCCTTACCAATTTTTTTTTAATTTGAATATATAAACTAGTTTGCATGGTAGTTATATTAAATGATGGTAACGAATTAAATTACTATAATTCAGAGATTATGAATTGTGAGAATGATAATGAAATTATGAATGAAGAGATAATACTCCGGTTTAACAACATGATTGTATGTTGAGTACGTAAAATGGACACAAACCTGCGTGACAGTTACGACCGTTTGCATTTCAGTCAAGATGGGAAAAGCATCTTACTTTGTTTAGACTGTAAGTTGATTTGCAGTTGCAGAGAAAAACTGTGTTGATTGTAATAAAAAATCATGGCATAGTAACAACAGAGAATATAGCATAATTAAGAATGCCGTCCACTTTGCAAGAGACTGGGTGAAATGTGATAAACTGTCCTCCAACTTCCTGTTGTCACAAAGGCACCTTAAAAGGAATAAGTATGCCTTTACTAATCACATGGTATCGACAAACCGGACACCATAGGTCCGAGTAGAGCATGCTCCCTGTCATAATTTATCGACTGGCCCATCACTAGCCGGGAGCAAAGGTTCCGCAGAGGGCGCAGGCATCAATTTGCGCGCAGTAGCCGCCGCGGGCGCCGCGCCGCCCCTGTCATTAGCCCCTCCGCCCCCGCTGCCGCGCCCCCATAGTCTGCCTGCCCGAACCTGAAGGAACATACTTTAACCTTTTTTGCTCCCCCCCACAACCTGTTCACGGGATGCGGCTGCTGTGGCAACACTGACGCAATTTAAACATCGGTTCATGGCCACAGGCGATACGCCGTATCTGTAACCTGTTAACTATATGGCCTAAGTAAAACGCAATGCGCTCTCCGATGTATTTAAAGTTATCGCTCGGGGACCTATCGCGCGGGCTAAAAGCGGCACTGCGATGCTTTTGCGTGGAAATTACTATATATTCAATGGCTTTTGCGGAATAAACGTTATTTACATTTATAATACACATACTATGTGAGTACATGATTGCACAATCAAAGTACCATTTAACTTCAACAGTTTCATTGTGAATTAGTTACGGGTTTGCTGCTACGAAGATTTTTTTAAGAAAACCGAAGTAAATCTGAATAACTACCAATTACTTTTCGATTAATTTTTTTTTTAAATTTAGAAACAAACCCTCTAAATTCCTGAGTCTGGCAGACTTAAGCAATTTAAACTCCAATTAAATAAATTCCACCAATATCATTTCCGTTCATTTAGACGGAGCGCAGGTCAGTTCTGACTCCAGGGCATGGGCATTAGAGAATCCCGAAACGATTCCACAGCTCCGTAACCCCCATTAAACATAAATATGCCCTCGAACCACACCGTCGGAAGGTTGCCCGGGTCAGGCCAATCCTCTGTTCCACTTTATTTAAATCCGATTTACCCCCGAGCTACTCGAGGTGCCCTCGCAACGGCGAGCCGCTAATCGATTTGCATAAAAATAAATTTTGCCGGACACGCAGTGCTTTCCAGCCATAACGACTATCTAGATAGAAGCGAAACGACTCCGGCAAATTGACCTGTCCTTCAGAAAGGCAACCGCGGGCGCAGCGACCTGTCGCCGCTAAATAATTCCGTTCCCATGAGCTAGCCGCCAGCTTCACTACTTCACTTTAATTATTCATAGAGTTTTTTATGCGCTACCGCTTTTTACCGCTCGCCGGCCGCCCGGTTACTTCTCGATGCTTGTATAAAATTAAAAAAAAAACAAAATAATCCAGTGCCGGCGCAATTTAAAAAAGGAATACGTCGGATGACACGGATCGAACTCCGGGCAAATGTCGCGCGGTAAAAAGTGGTCAAGCGGGGGGAGCGCGGAGCCCGATGCCGGGGACGCGGCGGCGGCGGCGGGGGAGCGGGCAGGACGTCACGTAGGCGGCTCGCTTTTTGTCAACGTTCCCGCCGAGATGACAGGTCGCTGGACGCCGGAGCCGCGACCCGCGTCACCGCGACGCGCCACTCTTGATACTTGCGATTTTTTATATCTAAAATTCACTTATCTACTAAATCCAAATTTAGGAAAAGTTAATGTGCAATAAACGCTTCCCATCATATTCCCACCGCTGAGAGTCGAGTCTTTTTCTCTCTGAAAAAAAAGTCAACGGCATTTATTCAATGTTGATGCACCTTAAAGTACGACTAAATATGAATTTAATAGTTTAGTACCTCAATTATACAGTCAAAAGACAGAAAATTTCTAACAGTGTTATTCAAATGAAAAATCTTTTGAGACACAAGTCGTTAAATATATGTTTATAAATAACTCAAGACGGATGCCGTAGTAGTGGTGTGCGGGTCGCGGCGACAGGTGCGACGCAGACGTCGGCTGTACGCGAAGCCGGACTGCAATAAACCTTTACGTACAGCCTCCCATGCGGTTAACGTTAATGGGGGCCCAAACTCTCAAACTAATGAAACTACACCAAAAAATTTATAATTAACATATCTAACACGTCCACCTGTCGGTTATTAATAGTAACAGTAAAATTATCCGCTAACACCGGAATAGTTTTCTCGACTTCAGATTAAAGAATTTTCAAATGATGCTTTAAAATTTTTTTTTTTTTACTTATGTATAGGTTAATGCTTGACCACTATCCCACCTGGTGTTAAGTGAAGATGTGATCGAT
>DWLS01002612.1:0-17705 GCA_018246255.1 Pachliopta kotzebuea | reverse complement strand
TTATAAAAACAAACAAGTATTTGATAAGCAAACAAGGTCTCCGACAATAGTCCGAGGAATAAAAGAGCATATGAAAATAAAATAAAAAAAAAAAAAAAATTAAGTCCAAATTTTATGAGAGAGTAAATAACAATTATTACTGTTGATGCAAAATTAATACAAAGACTGTAGTTACCTGATGATGTCTTCTTTGAGGTTAACCGGGGAAAAGGTAGCGTTAGTTAGGATAAATACAGTCAGTCCTCATCAGATAAGAATATGATAATGTTTGCTTATTACTAACTAGCAGCGATAATAGAAGATTCGTTGCCCCCTAAATACCTAGACGATGTACTGCTACAGAAACCTACATACCAGTGTAGGCAGACAGTATAGAAGAGAGTTAATATTAACGAGAATTAATAAATTATCAAACAACGAATATATGTAAAATTTATAGGGTATTTGAATATCTCCTCATGTTGTTATTTTTTTTTATATATATATTACATAATTTAAAAATTAGGTTAGAAGTAAAGTAAAAGCTTACGGGCATCCTTTAGTACACAAGAGAGAGGTAAGTGAAGAATATTGGTTCGTTGGAAATAAATTTACTGTAAATTATATAACAATTCATATATATAAATTTATGTTGTTATCTGCATAATAATATTTTAGTATTAATTCTAAGGTCATTTAAATAAATTATCGTTCGAGCTGTTAAATATAATACTGCAGCTTCTATTGTCACGGACATAAAATTTGCATAATTGAACGCATTATACAGTTTAGTATAAAAAAAAAAACACACACACACTATATTTTCTTTGAAATATTTACGAAAATTTTAACATATTTGAATAAATAAGCAATTTTAATGGAACAAAACAATTCCCGGGTCGTGTCAGCGTTACAGAAACACTGCGTCCATTGATATCTTTTCTAAATAACTATTATACGGTTAATTACGACTAAGTTTTGTCTGTTTGGTTTTTTTTTTATCTGGCACGAATATAAATTGGCTAAATTATATACGTGGAGGTCAGTGGTTAGAGAAATTAGCTACAGAGCTGTCAGATCTGAGTTTGAAATTGTCTGCGGGTGAAAATTCCATGGATGTAAAGGTAATAAAAATCTTTTTATTATACAGTCTTGAAAAATGTGTGTTAGAGAGTCCAGACAACAATTCACGGGACCCTTTTTTTTCTGGGGAAATTTGCTTATGCGGAGAATCATGGTTATGTGAAGATTTTTACTCACTAAAAACCCCTCTGTGGTCGTCCCCAGCGTAAGGAGAGGCCACGGAATCTCCATCCGGAACACAACCATGGAACTCACAGGACCCTAGCCGACTTCACCTGCTCTTGGTACACCCTTCTAATCATCAAACAAGGTTCTGGCTATCTACCAGCCCGCACTAAGCCAGCGTGGTAGGAGTCTGCCCAAATTGACGCACTATTGGTGGAGTCTCATGTCCAGCAGTGGATGTTAAGCAGCTGATGATGTGGAAAAATAATTTTCAACTTAATATTTCTTATCACTACTTTAAGATTAAAATTACTAAATTTTGTAAAAGTTTTTGAGACAAATTTTCTAAATGTAAACAAAGTTAATCATATTATATACAATTTGTTGTAATTAGGTTGACTTACTGTTTATATATAACTTAACTACCTCATTGTAATCTACTGGTAGATCTCTGGCAAGGTAGCACTGAGGCTCCTATTACAGCCGACAAATAGTACCGTGAAAAGATGAATGTGTTCGGGTTTGAAGGGTGCTGTATGCTAGTGATATTGGGTAACGAGACTTAACACCTTACGTCCTAAGACTACGAGCACAATATGGTGCTGTGTATATCATTTTATCTATGGGCTAGCGTATCACTTACCATCACATGAACGCCTTGCTCGTCTCGACGCCTCAACGAATAAAAAAAAATTGTCTAAACTTTCGTCTTTGATTTTGGTCAGTGATGACCTTTTCTTTCGCTTAGCTTGCAATCATCATCATATTAAAATTTGCCGTCATTACAATATTTCTATTTCAGATATGAAGTGTACGAGCACACTTGACGGTCCTCAACCTCATAGTTTCTTATTTCTATATTATTAGGACTTTTGATCAGTGTACATACATCAGTCCTATCGTACCTTATTATATATAGCGTCGTATTGTTATAGCTTCGTATCGCTGCTAGTCATAGGCACTATATTTACGACACTATATATACTATACTATATTATACTACAAACTACTTTAGAACTAGTTCCGCCATAAATCTAAATAAAGTCGAAACTTCTTCTCTCCCTGGACGTGAAAGAATTTCATAATTTTATTCAGATTCAGAGACAAAATAACGAAATTCCTTCATTGTTACTCAACACCATGTGAAATTAAGGTTCAAGAGTGTTTAAAGAAGAGATTCCGTTCTATTGAATATGAAAAAACCTTAATTATATTTTTAAATAACAGTCAATAAACAGGTGTTTTCCTTTTCACTTGTTCCTAGCATTCGTTAACTAATAAAACAGCGTCATTTTAATTTTGAATATGTAAAAAAAAAATTATTCAAATGAAAATTGAACGGATGTGTTGTCGTGCTTTGGACGCAAAGCGGTGCCTGGTTTTACAAGGTCCGTAAATTTTCGGAGCCGAAACACGATTATGCTAATACAGTATCGATGTCCGAAGTCTCCTCGATATTTCTCACGGCGCGGCGACATTTCGTCTAGCTCATAAGTCAACAACCTCGGGGAAATTAAAGAAAAAAGCAGGAGCTTTATTAATTGCATGCATGAATTTAAAATTTATTAAAATTGGAAATTTGTTATTCGATCCCCACATAACTTTAGTGAGTGAAAGGCAGTGTTGAGTATCAATTCGTTTTACTATTATTACTGGTTATAGGTCTCCGTTGCCGGAGACCGTCTACGTTGGTACCACCGCAATTCTTATTGCATCCGACGAACAGTACTGTGCAAACATTACTGTGTACTCTTTTAAAGGGTGTGATAAAACTAGTGAAATTACTGGGGTAACGAGACTTAACAACTTATGAATCAAAGCGACGAGTGTAATGTGGTATATACCATCTTAACCAGCGCCACGTTGTTATGGACAAGCGTATTACTTACCATTAGGAGAACGCCTTCTTCGTTTTGTAACCTTTTGAATAAAAAAAACCTGCTTACTGAAAATCAACAAATGCTAGAATAGCTCAGGTTTTATAATTTAGTAAGTATAAACCTTAGTTATTTCATATTATATATCTCAATTAAATTTCATTATCTTTTAATAGATTCTTACTAGTGAATTGTTGCCGGAGATGTTCTAGGTATATACCCTATGCAGTCCTTATTCCTGCTGCTAGTGGTATGGAAACAAAATACACGAACATATAGAAAAGTATCCAATGCCCGTTTTTATGTCCGGCCGTGAAAGAAAATGCCGAAAAAATTTCGCCTCCAGCAAGGAATCCGAATGCCGTCCATCCAACTGAAGAAAAAGTACAAAATGCGGCTGCCGATATCGGGACTGATCTTTGGCCATTTGCTAATTACTACGCCGCGGAAGGCTTTGTGGGTTACCAACGAAAAACTTTAATCCCGATTCGCATGTGAGTGAAAAAACATGTATCAGCACATTTTCAATCAGACTAGACATAACTGAGATACTAAAAGGAAAAAGAAAATACAAAAAATCCTTTCACTTACATGCAGAAGTATTTTTAACTGACATAGTAAAATACTTCAACCAATTGGTTTTAATATTAATACTCTTTTTCTGAAGTTGTTACTCAGGGTCCATATTTATCTTAATTTCTACTTCATCATCAGCCGATAGACGTTCTCTGCTGGACACAGGTCTTCCCAACAGTGGGGGCTTTTTCCCCGTCTTCAACAACCCTGGCCTAATGCGGGTTGGTGATTTTAACTACTTAATATTCTTTAATTATATTTTCGTTTTAATTCTGTTACTATAGATGTTCACATTTTACTTTTCCTGCTCAAGTTTAGGCTGAGATTGTGTACTCAATATATAATATAATTATTCTATTTATTTGCTATACATGTTTTTTTATTAATTCGCGTTCCATCACTATGTTGGAAAGGGAATTTTACTATCTCTTATTCTTGCCTTTTTTCTCCTATTTACTCTTTGTTTTACACTTATTAATCTTTATTCTTTACTTAACTATTACTTCCTTCTATTTTTGTTCTGTTACTTTTATATTACTTTTTTTTTTATTTTCTCTTGTCACCCTTTATTCTATTTAATAGCCTCCCCGATAACCAATTTGCAATATTTCAAGAATACGCTGCGACTTTCGTCTACGCTCATCAGGGAGGCAATACGTTATATATGTTTACCACAGATCTTAGTAGCTATTTTGATGCATTTTCAAAAATCCATCCCTAATTTTAACCATGTTATATCAAGCTGTAAGATTTGCAAGAATTAAACTAGTACAAAGAGTATGTTATAACCAAATCCGTGATAGTTCAATTGGTAAGGCAGTCTGAGATCTCAAAGTCATAGGTTCAATCCTTTCTGAGCTAGACTTTGAGCTTGATGAATAAATAGCTTTTACGAAAAGGGGCTTTTCCAAATTTTCTTTTACTCTTCTAGACGATGAGACTAGCACAACGTTTACTTAATGGTAAGTGATACACATGGCAATGTTGTATTAAGATGGTATACACAGCCCCACATTGATTACTTATATATATTTACTTCTCTTCTGGTTGCCACACTAAACTAGTGTTTTAATTATGTTCGAAGATAAGCCATTGCAATTGTCGATATTACACGAATGACTCAAATTTAAGAAATATGGTAACTAATAGAGAATCAGTAATAACTACATTGTAGTTGTATACTTATGTTAACGGATATATAGTTATAACTACACGATTAGAATAGTAAGACAGATTTACCCCGACAACAATCGTAAATATCTTATTAAGACATAAAGAAGACAAGGCTACGGCGTCCGGGTTCCAAAGAACCAGTATAACGTGACCCCTTGCTTCCTTCACACTTCTAGCGCGCGGGGCTCAAGCTATCCGGACGATTAAATATTGCCATAATAGAAAAATAAAATTCTCCAATAAAACTATAAACTAACAAGCAATCAAAATAGTACGCAATCAAATAACTTTGTTGTTTTTATAATTTAAAATACAGTTGTAAATCGTTTTTCATAATGTAACGGTATGGGGTAAAGTTTAAGGAACGATTATTGGACAATTTAACCGCAATATGTTTTACTAATGAAATAATCATAGAGGTTTAATGTTAGAAAGTTATTTATTAGGAGTTTAACAACAATTTTCGTTCAGGTAATATTTTAGTTGTTTTCGTTTGTCCCCCGACCCAAGAGGAAAACTTAAGTCGTATGTTTATATTAAGTAAAAATATGACTTCTCCATCTAGCAAATAGCACCTATTTTTCTACCTAAAGAGTACTACGTAAAAAATATATATTACTCTGTTACAATTGAAATAAGTAGTTAAATAATAAAACAAGGAAATAACGAATATCGTTACATAATTATATCTTTTTTCCTAGACTAAAATTTTTAGTGTTACTTAACATTAACTAACTTTCTGGGTAGTCTCATCACTTAGTCGAATACTTAAATATTTTTCTTAATAACATAAGGTTTAGGTTTAAAAATTCCTTTTAAATATATAATAAATTAACCGATCTAAAAATCTTAAGAAAAAGTTTTTTTCAAGATCTTTAATTTTTTTTATTTATTTAAAACTTTATTGCAACACCGAAGCTTGGGGTTCAATTTAAGGGTTTAATGCCTTTGGATATTCTTTGGCACTCAACTTAAGAAGCGGACAGGTGCTGTGGTAGTTGAAGTAAAAGATATTAAATTTAAGCTTAAACTTAAAGTATCTATTTATGTATACATATGATGTATAAACAAATACAAATGAAGATATCAGAACTATATATAAAAATACTTAAAGATGTACATTAATCAATGAATATATACGAAGCAAACTAATCTTAAATTAGCTTTTCACCAGTCTCCGGCAAACTTCTTTGTGGGGAGCTTTTCTAATGTTGCTTAAGAACAAATGTTTATTTTATTAAACAATAAGTTCAGTTATTAATCTAACTTTAGGATAAATAATTATTAATTATTGGTAGTAAAAAAGTATTCATCTGTAAACTCTTGTTAAAGAATTAAAATTCCTATTAATGGTTGTAGTAAGAGAAGGAATTGATAAAAGGTTAAGGAAACTTATATTATTTAAATGGAAATTAATAAATAAATTTGTTTGTATAGAACATTTTTCAATAGAAGAAAAATATTTTATACTTATTTTTCTACAATATATAGTCTACGGTATACTAAACTAACCTACACTATATATAGTGTAGACTATCTAGGTTATTACCACAGCAGCTGTTAAAGCCGGAAAATAGTAATGTACAAACATAAATGTGTTCCAATTTGAAGGTGCTGTATGCTAGTGAAATTACTGGGGTAACGAGACTTGACACCTTAAGTATCAAGACAAAGAGCGCAATGTGGTACCATGTGTACACCGTTTTAACCAGTAAGACGATATGGGAAAGCGTGTCACTTCCCATCAGATGAATGCCTTGCTCGCCTCGTCGTTTTATCGAATAAAAAAAAACAAATGTGACTGCACATTTCGCTATACACAAACACAAAACAGTGGTCGCGTTGAATTAATAAAATGCACTTAAAACTTAGCTCCAATCACTCAAACAAGTTATGCTTTGAGTTTCACCGTGCGAATTCTGATCGCGATGACTCCGTGCCGCAATCGATTCTTAAGGTGGATAATTGAAAAAAAAACCGTAAGGGAACAAAGGGGCCGCCTCCTCAGCGAAATTTGCAGATTACCCAGGCATCCGATAAACCAATAACGCTATACGTGTTATACTCCCGACGCGGTGAAAATAAACATTTCTTTGTAATGAACGAATAATCATTTTGTTAAAGTAGGTTAGCTTTAAAAAACCTTTGCAAAGACGCAATTATTCGACTGATGATAATGACGAAGCAGAATTCTCTATACCTACTCTCTTACATGATGTTGTATGTTAATTATTATATGAGAAAACTATTTATATATTTAGTTTAATCATGTGTATCTATTAATTTAGTGATCTAAAAGAGTAAATGATTAGGTAACCGATTGCAGCGATTTAAATTCGATAGTAGATGATGATCTATGACTAAGACAAATACTAAAATTTAACAAAAAAAAAGTCTGCGATACCTTAACAAGAGAATCTAGTTTCCCAGGGTCAGGACCGTTTATAATTGCGACAATTTTTAATGGGATGAAACAAAACGTCCTCCAAGAGTCCAATACGCGCCGACGTCAGTTTATAAGACAAAGTGTCAAGATGAAAGGGCCCGCCGCCGATTGTCGCGGCATTGTAGCGTCACTCGTTAGTCCAGCATTATCGTACTAAGATTTATTTTAACGATTACCCAAGGCACGCAAGCCACGAGCGACACGCGGGGGACGAATTTATCTTATTTAATTATTTCAAATCTTTATTGTATCACATCAGGCGGACTAAATGCCTATGAGCGTTCGCCGACAGTCAACCTAGGAAGCGGAGATACGTAGTAAGTTAAGTGAAATAATTTAAATTTAAACACGAATTATAGGTAGATATACACAATAAATAAATAAATAGAGTTGAAGATAAATATATATATGTTTAAAAATACATTTAATTACATAATAACTTTAACGGCGAACAAAAACCGTCATCTGCAACTTGTGAGAAAGAAATATCTTTATGTTACGTCTTAAATTACGTTCTTATTATAAAAAGTATCTATTATAATATAACCATTATAATATACATATCTCTATTATAATATAACCATTATAAGTAATATTATTCTGAAAATAATACTCCGTACACTCTCAAATTCTAAACAATGATTATTCTAAAAATTTGATAAACTTTCATTTTAGTTACACATGCTGTAAATATACTGTTACAGATGCTAAGTCGCCTTGAATATTCCAGCTCTTATATTGAAAACGGAAATATAACGATGCTTTGATGACAGATTTAAAATATCAGAGTGGTAGCAAGCCAGCTTAAAAAAATTCTACCATCAACTAATATATCAGTGCCCCGGAATCTAACAAAGTCCTCCGTTTTACAAGGCACTTCGCACCCAGGAAATAAAATAAATCTCAGTCAAGTTGGCAATCGCTTGATAAGTATACTAATGCCTTTAGTTTTAGACGTCTTACATGCTAAATGTCCTGACCGTCAGTGAATATTTACTGCCATCTGTCAAATCACTAAAACCCTACCTGCGCTGACTCACGGCGAATTCCTCTAAGAGATAAAAATGCCACAAACTGTATTCATCCAGACAAAAACTACTAATATTACTAATCGAAATTTAAAATAATAATTGTTTATTACTTGGTTATTAAAATATAATAATTACTTCAATACATCTCATATTTTATACTAAATATTTCTTATCGCACAGATCGGTAACGACTACATTGTCAAAAGGCTTTACAGTTTGCATTCATGTTTATAGATCAAACGTTAGATTATAACTGAAGTTTAAATATCGATAGACATTGCAGTTAACTACGAAATAAGATGAATTGAAATGACCGAAATTAATCTTCTAAGTTAGCCTTAAGAATACTGCACTTGATACTTATTGATTATTAGTGGAATATTCCAGTCTCCAAGACCAGGGAGGGACATAAAAACGGTCTACTTATGTATGATAGAACCTTTTAATTATAACCTGTATTTTAATTAGGTAATTAAATATTTATTGTTTATATTATCTTTTTATTAATATCGTTAAGTATTTAATTGTGAGACAGGGCGGTATATCAGCAGTGGGATCATAGTCATCATTTTTGTCTTGAATGCATTTGGTTTGCTCTTATTAATTAATTAGACAACAATTATAACATGACTTACTTCGTTCAATTGCTGTTAGGTATAAATACCTCTTTCTACAGCGCATCCGGAAGCTATAGATTTGATGATCATCATTCAATAAGTATTCTAATCACATCGTCATCAGATTTACGTCCACAATTGGATAGAGGCCTCCCTCAATAACGGGGATTTGTGTCATCTTCACAGTGGCCCGATGCGGGTAGATTGGAAGTCAGAGCCTCGTTCCTTGATTAGCAGGGTTCACCACGAGCAGGTGAGGTCAGATTAGGTCTCGTGTTATATGGGACCCCTCACACCCCTCTTCTAATCACTTTAATATCGAGCAGGTATAACAAGGTATGCGCGAAACGGTCGCCTTAGCAACGGAATTTTTATTGACGTTTAAAATATTTGTTTTTATAAAACTATGCCCTATAATATTTCTCACTTAAACAATTCCTTTTTTTTGCTTGTCGAGAGTTATTAAGGTCAGTTTTGACTCGTTAATCGTGTATATAATTGGAACAATAAAATTTTAAGCACCCGCAGACCCAAATAACGTAGCGCATAATAAAATGTCGATTACTTTTGCGACGGTCACGAATAAAGCAATTTGTGACAATGTGTGCTGTGACCATTTAAGTAACAGTAAGTAACCATACAAATATACACTACGACCTACGTTTTTTGTTTGTATGTAATTGATTATATTTGTTTTTTCATCAACTACTTTTTTCAGGTTACATCGCATTCCTCCTCTTTTTATTGGAGGAAGATACTATTTGCTAAGTCTCTTACTGATGTATCGTCAAGATGATATACACTGCAATAATTTGAGATATGGTATTCTTCTTTATCATCATCATCATTTTAACCGATGGACGCTCACTTCTATGGTTCACTTCTTGCTATTACTGTAATTTCACTAACTACAACGCCTGGAACAAATTTCAGGATCACAGATATACATGACCGGTCTTTATCAATAGAGACCAGTCATCTTCATTCTGAACTGATAAGTTAGTCGTTAACTTCTATTCTTACGAAGATAGTTTTATTATGTGTTCGAAGAGATGAGCAAGGCGTTTACCTGATGGTAAACTATTACGTCTTCCCAAAACACTGTGGCGCTGGTTATAATGGTATACACAGCACCTCTATGTGTTCATCGCCCTGAGACGTTAGTTGTTAAATCTTTAGTTTTAGTAATTTCAGTAACATACATCAACCTTTAAACTGAACCACAGTAAGTTTTACACGGTACTGTTTTATCGGCTTTAATATGAGGTTGGTATCTACTCCGTATTCCGCGTGTCCAGCATCATATGGGCTGCATACCTCGCTTAAGACGAATTAGCGTTATCATCATTAGAGAATATATACCTGCCTAGACGGTCTCAAGCAACATAGATCTACCACCAGTAAAATTGATCTAACCTCATTCTCTTGGTTGTTTGTATATCTGTCTAAACCTAATATTTAACCTATAAATGTTGCTATTAAATATCCATTATTCTCCGTATTCTGCTTATCTGTTTCATAACGTATCTAATCACGATGGTTGTGTCACTGTACTCTACGGTTAAGGGCCCGTTTGCACCTGCTCCTCGAAATGCTGGCGTACAAAATAAACCATTATTAATTAATTTTAATCTTTATCTCGGACCGGTTCCAGTGGGATTTCTGACTGCCCTGTCTTAGCGCAGGTATAAGATATCTTGCCGCGTTGAAGTAGCTCAATGCTTCATTCTGATGTACACACATATCAAAAAGGGATTTTTGAAATACTAAAACGTGTTTAGATTTATCTTAATTACAATTTTGAAACGAATCCTTTGCTCATAAATAAATAAAATCTAGAAATTGTATACAAATAAAAATCAAGCATTAACTTCTTTGTCATCTTCTTTATGCTTCAATATAGAATATCTCTTTCTCTCTCCCTGAATATTTATTTTCGATATTCAACATCTAAATCAGACGAGACATTATATGACATTTATAATGAGTCCAATTGATAATTGTAGAAATTGATTTGCGCCAGACAAGTACGGGTTCAGGAGCCCGCGGCGCATAGTTCACCGATAACTACGTGTTGTGTGTCTACTTATCACTCGATATCAGCTCCGTCATTCGCAGCTTCTTCAATAAGTCGTCAGTAAGTCAAGGGTCTGTCAGTCAACCAGTTCACTTTAAAACCCTGGCTCGTCAGTCGTTTCAGCTGCAGCGTCGATAGGTTTCAGTTCGTTTCCCCTAGCAGTGCATACAAAATGACGATAGAAATCGAACCGGGGACTGCGACACTAAGCGACTGTGGCGAATACGCAACTTCTAACCGACAACCCTCACCGCACCAGCCCGCACGTCCAACCGATTGAAGAGTTTTTCAAAGAAACATAGTTTTTCAGTTCTACTTACAGTGCGATAAAAAGGTACCTATACTAAACATGATTCAATATATAAATAAATATCTCCGCCAATGTTTACTTGTGTGATTAATGTCCTTTCTAACAAGGAAGAAATCGAAGTCAATTACCTATCACAATTTTCAAGTGATGGTTGTTTCAAGAGAGGCACAAAGGCTGTTCTTGAATCATGTCTGTTTGTTCACAGGTTATCTAGTACTAGATCTCACACAGTTGGCTTTGAACCCGCGCCTTTTTAAATTGTATTGCATACAACTGCTAACCATCTGAATTACCACGGCTTAACTTTTACATTAACAGCATAAATTCTTACGCTATAAACTACTAATATTCTACTAAAATATTTAGTTTTTCATAAACTATCTTTTACAAACTCTAGTATTGGTTTCTTACTATACATTTCTTTTTACACTGTCCTATATTTAAGTTTCATGTTATAAAATATTCGCAAAACAAAACCAGTAACTGAAATACATGTTAAGAATGATAGAAGAGTTAATTTAAATTTTTTTTAAGTATAATTGAAGGTACAATTCTGTATAAGCAAATATTAAGTTGTTTAAAATGTATGTTAATGATTAAATACACAATACGTTCGATGTTAACGGCACCTGTATCCCATAGATATTTATGATGAAGCAGATGCGCTATAACCTTGCAGGGTAAGACGGAATGCCCCTTAAAATTCCTTATTGTTGTTCACAGGCCCAAACAGGACTCCAATTGCCTAGCTTTAAAAGGGAGAAACACATAAAATTAAGCGAACGTTAACATACGTGGCAACGATTGTCGGCGGCCCACAAAGCAATTGGTGGTGCGCAGACGGAGGCCAGGTTACAACCTGCATCCATTAGGAGCTACTTGCATTTTATTCACTCGTTACCGATGCTTTATAAGTAAACCTTATTCTTATAATAACCTCTTTTTATTAGAACCGAAAAAAACTTTGAATTTCTTCAAACGGGTTCAGAAGGTTCTAACGCATTACTCTCTATTCGATTTCGTTAGTTCCTTTCCTGTTTATTATATGGATCAAATTTGATTTCCAGAAACTTATTTTATAGATAATATACTTTATGAAATGGGCAAACTATATTAGATTTCAATATATTAAAAATTGCTGTTAAAACTATTATTAATAAACATGTTTCTAGTCTTAGTAACAGGAGCAAAGGTTCAGTAATTTTTTGTAAGTAGTAAAAATATTTATGGGATTTTTCTAAGCAAATATAACAATATTAATGTGTTAGTTATGTAAATAACTAAACATTATTAACGCAAAATTTGTCAAATACATTTATATCTATTAATAAGGTAAATCAATTATTTGTTTAATTTGAAATGATTAATGGTAAATAATTTATCGACGGTCCAACCCGGAGGCAGTTGACTAGTAAATTGTTGAGCTTCGACAATTTGTCACCAGTTTCCATTAGGCGAGAACTTACTAGAAATTTTTATCGAGATTTATATATGATTAAACGACAATTTATTTATATTTGTAAATGTTTCTTTTTTAATCATTTTCCAAAATTTACAGGTCGTAGTGATTGAATGATTTCGAATGAAATTGTGGATCTAATTTTTCCCTTAGTTTTCTGACTGGGTCGTGTGGACTGTAATGTCCAGGAAAATAAAACACCGAATAACCTTTTGCCATCAATGACAAGTTTCAAAAATCTATTTCCCGTCTGGACGTTCTTCCGGCGATGGAGACTCGCATTTTCCGGTTGTTTCCAATGCTATTATTTTCTTGTACGAAGGGTGAATTGTTGTTAAGTTGCCATTTGCAATATACACAAGTTCACATATGTAGTTAAAATCTTTAAGTATAGTCGCTTATTAATTAAAATAAAATCATTCACTGATATTTTAAAGAATACATTAATAAAAAAATTAACTCAAGTTTTTCGTATTTCATTTACATGTTTTAAATAGTTTTTTTAAGTTATGAAACTTAGTTATAACTTGTCTTTAGAAAAAAATATTATCTACTATCAAATCGTAGTATAAACGATAGTAAGTTTTTCTTGCTAGAGACAGTCTAGAGAGGTACAACATCAATACTATGCTTTAGCTTCTATCGATATCGAGCTCTATCTATAGATAGTAATAGATTAGTTATGCAGAGGTATTGCAGACTTCTGGTTAGGTCATACTGTTAAATATAATTCTTGAGATTAATACGCAGAAATCCAAATCCGATTAAAGAAAATTTTATCTTTTTCTACGTCATATTTTTAACCGTATAATATCTTCTATTGAACAAAGAACTCCCTAATCCGATCTGTTGGATGATTCACGCCTAAAAATCTTGACCAGGTAGAGTCTGTTTAAAAAGCAGTTGCCTCATCTTGCAATCCCCTCCACTCTGTACTTTTAGCTTAATAATACAGTATTATAATCGAAGCAACGGGACCTCTAGTCCTCTTTAAACAAACTATCGGCATCACAGGAAACTATAGCATATTAAAAAACCACCACCCGCTGTCGCCACACGCCACGTGAGAATCTCGACAAATTACACCATAGTACATTTCTAATGAGTTTCTGTTATTGATTAAGCGCCAGTTGAACGAGACCTCCCATGACCACCCATCACCATTCTCACTCACGGAGCTCCGATACCCCATAGGTATCTATGCGGCTCATGACGCAATGGCTATTCGTGTTCAGGGATAAATGGCGGGGAAGTTGGTGCTTGAAAGAATAATCAACTTCATCAATAGGGGGTCGCTAATTAAATAATTTTTCTGTCATACACGAAGGTCCAGGTAAGAGCATTTACCATACAAATAATCTTAACTAATGGTTATTGCTGCTATGAAGTATGGTGGCCGACGCCATATGAAATTCGATATGGAAATAAACGGGTTATTAATGGGTTTTGCTGGCGTTTTGAGTTGTAACGGTAAAATAGTGGCAAGAGGGTACGTCGTGGTACTTTTAAGTTATGATATTATTAGAGATGAAGCGCCTATAATAATATAAAACCATACCACCCGTGATTATAGAGAAATTTATATAACTTGTACTTTGGTTTACTTATAACTGTATAGTTAAAGTTTAAGAACCAATCTAAGAGCTCGCTAACTAATCTTTATATGTATAACAATCATTAGCAGAAGCTTGTAAATTATATAATTTTACATAAACACGATAAAATACTGGAATAATCGCGTGAAGATAATATAATAAATAACTGTTATTTTTGTATTACAAACAGATACTTTGTATTAATTTGTATTATCAAGGTGTGTAATAAACTGAGTAAGCAGTGTATTTTAATTTGTAGCAGAAATATTACCACGGTGCCCCCGTAGCTTATTACTGAGCATATAAAATGTACTATCGGCGTCATAAAACACAAATTTCATTATGTAATAGCCATAAAATTCACTATGTCCAGAAAAAACAACTCAAAGTAGTTAACAAGACATAAAATTTATGGATACCTTTATTAAGCTGTTAAAATTAAGAATTTCACGGTTTACGGTCAACTGTTACAATAAATTATAATTGAAGATGTTTTAACTTTATCACCAGCGCATAAATTAATGTTGCTTACGACCAATTTTTAGTGTACTATCTCTATGTAGTTTTAAAGTTTTTTTTTGTGGTAAAACACACAATAAAAAAATGGTAGTAGCTCTCTATTGCCGGAGACCGTCTAGGTAGGTACAGTCGCAGCTTCTATTGCATCCGACAGACAGTAATGTGTATACATTACTGTGATCTGGCTTGAAGGAAGTTGTAGCTAATGATATTACTGTGGTAATAATACTTGACACTGTATGCCTCTTTTTAATTTTATTTTTTTATTGGGATTTTTGACAATACCGGGCATACTAGTCTCTCCACCATATGTCTCAAAGCTACGAGCGCAATGAGGTACTGTGTATATTATTTTAACCAGCGCCACGCTATGGGCACGCGTATTACATACCATCAGGTAAAACATTTGCTCATACGGTAAAATAATAAATAAAACATTGTCAGCAATAACTATATATTAAAATAAATCATAAATAGTTCTGACAAGATACATAATATACCTGTAACATCTATTTACATGTCTATAAAGAAAAATATTTCATGTTGTTTTTTCGCTAAATTAATCTGAATTATACTCAACTATTATAACAAGTGGCCCGTACAAAATTCGGAAACTTTGGGCACCCACAACTCAGGAACCCAACCACATATCAACAGAATTCTAACAGCTCTGATCTTATCTAAGCGAGATCTGTCTGTATGACGAATTTCAGCCTCCCACTTTGATAGTTCTCGAGATTGAAAATTATTGACGGACAGACGGACTGACATTGTCGTTTAAATATTGTATATTGTTTAAGTTTAAAACTTGCACTTGAATAACTTATATATTTTTCTGATTTCTATTTATCACCCATGTAATCTTAACAAACTCAAATATTTCTTCCAAAACGATAATTTAACAGAAGACCTAGTGTAAAAAGGTTTTTTGTGTTTCATGTAACGAGACGCCGAGACATGTAAGTGTTCAACTGATACGTGATACACTTTACCATAACAGCGTGGTATTGGTTAAGATGATATACAGAACATTGCGTTTGTTGCAGTAATTTCACTAGCTACAGCACCTTCAAAACCATGACACAGTAAAGTTTGCACAGTACCGTTTGTTAGCTGCAATAGGAGCATCAGTGGTAGAAACCTAGACGGTCTCCGGCAAAAGAGACCTACTACCAGTAAATATAAATTATAAATATTGAGATTTATATATAAAAAATCCTATAATTTCTATCGCTATAAATAAGTGGAGTTTGGTAAGAAAATATCGTATTAAATAAATATAAATGAACAAGATATTGTGTCTGTCGGGAAATTAATATTTATTAGTGTTAAATAGCGTCTGTGATTCAATATTTGATTCGCGTCTATAGTGAAAGGTCAGAGTGTAATATGATTCATTAATTATTTATGTTGTAACATCAAAAATACATTTCATTTCCATTATAAACATTTTTGTGATTATGATTATTGTTGATGATCAAGAGAAAAGAATCAGTAGTTACTACCTATTATTTTAAATGACTTTCATCAGTTGATAGACGTTTACTGCTAGATATAGCTATTTCGCGAATATCTCCATATTAATAGGTTCTGTACTGCTTCTGCAATCTTGATTAGATTATAGTTTCATATTGTTTAAACCTTCCAGTAAACTGGCTATTAATATACAGTAAACAGAGGACCTTACTGTCCCTATGTCTGTAAGTTCTTGTATTAGCCTTGCCTATTGTCACATAAATCTGACAATATTAGGATGCCTTCGAAATCTTGTAGTCCTTAATTCTTCTACGTAGCTCATTAACGAAATTAAGCATAGTCATTTAGAAAATTTCATCAATTTTGAGGTCTATTACAATAGGCCATATCTCAGTTACATACTGATGGTAGGTACCAGCGTAGCTCCTATTGCAGCCGACAATACTGGGTAAATGTAACTGTGTTCTGGTTTGAAAGATGCTGTATGATAGTGAAATTACCGGGGTAATGAGAATTAATACCATTTTAACCAGCGTTTCGATGTTATGGGCAATCGTATCACTTACCATCAAGTGAACCCGTTGTTTGTCTTGTCACTTCGTCAAAAATAAAAAAAATACGAGCCTCCCGAGGAGCAGTAGAACTGATTATTACTCAACATTAACAGTCAATTCAACATATGACAAAAAATAAATTAGTCACCTAACGTTTTCTCAGAATGGTATCAAGACAAATTATACATTATCTATAACGAGACGACACCAAAAATCAATATCCCGTGGGTCACTGCTCCGTGTTATCTAAGGTCGCACTTACTATGCATAAATACATTTTAATACAGTAGTAAACATTCTAAAAATTTCTATACATTTTCAACTTTATTATCTGCATTCACTTTGAATCTTATGTCTACGAAAAATAAGAGTTATTTTAGTTTGAAAGGGATGTTTAAAAAATGCGGTTATGGTCAGACATCCGGGCGCGGAATGAGTTTGTAAATATTTCAAAGGCAATCTGGAGTCGTTGCCCACTAAAGTTGCTATTGTTCGCCGCGGACACGCTAGTTTGAGTGCTCTACTTGAAAATTTACATTTATATGCTTTTTTATGTTCCACCAACGGCGACACACCCCGCACACGTGAGTGTTTGATGGCGTGTATACTTTGTCGCCGTTTTATAGATTTATCTCTGAATAAATTTAGTATTTGAATATTTATCATAAAACTACCGTTTCACAGTTTAAAATTCTCTTTATTGTCCGTTTGTTTAGTGTGCGATAGATACTTTGTTAAAACAGTTTCGATTGTTGCAAACGTTGTAAA
>DWLS01002611.1:0-17706 GCA_018246255.1 Pachliopta kotzebuea | reverse complement strand
AGAAGAATGTTAGATATGATTGTGGAGGGATATGTGGGTCGAGGTAGACCTAAGGAAAGATGGATGGATTGCGTGAAAAATGACGTGAGTAAGAAAGGGGTAACCGATGAGATGATAGCTAATAGGCGAGACTGGAAGAGAAGAACATGTTGTGCCGACCCTACATAAAGTGGGACCAGGGCAGGAGAAAGGAAAGGAGAAGAAGAAGAATAAAAATTCTTCTTATTTTATTTTGATTCTAGTTTCTGGTATAATTGTTATGTGTATTTGTTAATTTTAAGTTCTCCGTAGGTTAACTGAAGACGTGTAGTATTGCGTTCATGTGTATGAATGCTTTGCGTATCTATAAAGGTGGTACAAATTGAACAATACCTTCTTGTAGCTGTTAATAAATGTAGTTTTGTATTATCGCTGATGTGTCAAATAAAATTAAATCAAAAAAACGTAAAGCTATCAGGCAGTAGGTACCACCACAGCTCCTATTTCTACCGCCAAATAGAAATATGCGAAATTTACTATGTTTATTAGGTTAGGTTAGGTTACTAAGGTTGGTTTATGCTAGTGAAATTACTGAGGTAACGAGACTTAACACCTTACGTCTAAAGGCGACGAGCGCAATGTGGTGCTGTTTATCAGTTAAATGCCTTGCTCGTCTCGTCAGTTCGTCAAATAAAAAAAAATCGGGAATATCAAAGGGCGATAAATTTTTCAAAGTCCATTTTATTTGTCACTTTTCCTAAACTCAATGTTGCAAAGTTAATTGTGTATAATATTATGTAAATTTTGTAGTAAAGGAACATGCTGTAGCTTTTCGTATCGGTCCGTGTTTTGCGCAAGACTTTAATTCTGGAAACTGGAGCGTTGATTCGCAATATACATGACACGGACGTGCCAACAAAGTTCTAGTAATTTTTATATCATCAGGAATAATTTCTAGTCGACGTCTCCAGATTTTCAAGGTAAAGGTCACTCAACTCCTAATAGTTGACAGATACAGAATATACAGATAAATTACAGTGCTTGTATTGATTTCAAGTAATAAAGATTTTTTGATAAACCTACAACATCATGACTTATATAGACTCATTATTGTGACAATTTTTACAGTTACAGAAATTAGCACTTTTCATAATTTTATACCCTACATTTTTAAATATTCAAATACTACTATATCAGTAAAAATAATTCATTCGTTCAATATTTGTAACAGCGCCATCTGTATTTTCTTTCTTTAAGTTCATGTATGATGATAAAAGTTTTATTTAAACGCTTTAGTATTCTATTAAGAACTTCTTTAGCTTATTTAAATACAAAATTTTATTAAAAAAATATAGTAACTACATAATATATTAAAGATCAGATTAATTTATGTCATAATTGAACATTAGATACGCATAGCGACATCTATGTTAGAAAGAGAGCGATATAGAAGTTTACGTAAATCACGAGGAAGATGGCGTCACGGCGAATGAAGGCGCGATATATTGTCACGCGTCGGTGAACCACTTACAGACTAAACAACCGTTGCAATCCGTTAAATTATTTTCCCTCGCACAAAGTAATATACGATGTGAATAACGAACCCAACAGAAATAATCGGGGCCGTCCGTCGCCGCCGAGCCGTTGCGGGAGGGAACGGCGGCCAAGAATTCCAGGCGCAGGCGCATCCGCTGAAATTTTAGTACGGGTATCACGCCAACTTCTCCATTTTATCCACGTCTAATGTTAACTAGAAACTGCAACCGTGTAATCAATTGCAAACGTGTCATCGTGTTGTTCCTGAATAAAAAATATTTATAGCAACAACTAACGGGACTTAAGTCAACCTCACCTGCTCGTAGTACATCCTGCTAATCAACAAACGAGGCTCTGGCTCCCCACCAACCCGCACTAAGCCAGAGTAGTGGGAGATAAGTTCAACAGTGGATGTATCGGATGAGGATGATGATAAATTTTGAAAACTTCTTTTTTAAAAACCATTGCTTTATGTTTGGATAAAAAATTGCTACAAAAGTGTCACAGAATCATAGTTAAATTCATTAATTCAAAGTAGATTTTAAAGAGAAACTATGTGAATGTTAGTTAATCAGACTACCATCACTTTCAAATAAAAAAAAATATTTGACTATCATAGAAGGAATGGCGAAACAGAGCCTCCAGCAATCTTTTTAAAATCAGTAATTTTTACACTGAACGTCTAATTTTAATATTAATTTTCTTAATAGATTAACAACAAGTTAACTGATCTATATATCTTAAGTTAGTTCCTTTACCAGCTTTAATAAAATTAAGTGATATACAAAGTAATGAAATTTTAAGGACTGCCTTTGTATTTATGTATTATAATTGTGACAGAAGGATCCCGTGTTGTTTTAAGTAGTAGTCAAGATATAACTAGATATTTTTTATACAATAACATAATATGATTACATATAATATTATAAAATGGAAAGAAATGTATAACAATAACTTACTGAGCAAAATCTTTACAGTTATACGTAGATATAAAAATTCCAAGGTTTTTTTCATTAAAGAAGTTTATTCACATTAAGAGCATAATTAGTTAAATAATACTCATAAAAGTTAATTATAGACATAATTTTTTTAAATACTCCGCGATTATAATGGTTTTAAATTTAATAAAGCAATATTTGACCTTGTCAATAAAATTATCTATAAATGCATCGCGGCCCTAAGAGAGATCCTTGCGGCATACTAAGATGAGTGTCGAAAATTTTGTAAATCTCCTATCGACTACAAGTTGCATACGATTTTCTATGTACCATAAATTGAAACTAGATTAGTAAATCTCCGTGAATTTATATAAAATCTATTTCATTAGTTAGCAATCAATGATTGATGCTATCAAAACTTTTACTGAGGTCGTTACAAATTACGACAAATTGAATACTTCGACTCCGTCCAGTATACTAAGTTATTAATACTAAGATAGTTCATACACTTTAACGTTGAGAAAAAAAAAATATTTTACGTGAATATTTGAACCCTTTGCCAGAAAAGACAAAGTAGTTTTCCCAAAGTGATCATTAAATATCAATTTGAAAAATGTATCTGATGATATGATGTCTTAAAAAGTCTGTGTAAAGGTTAACATGAGTTTACAAAGTATAAATATATATTCTATTTTTTATTCACAGATTTTTTAATGATCTTTAACAATGATGATAATAGTTTAATAGCATTTCGCACGGATAATATTTTATTAATGGACAAAATTGAAAGAGGTTCTAGGAGTGATGTTGAAAATTATCCGATGAATGGCATCGCTGGCAGTATCGTCGATTTTCACACATTAAATCTTTCACTATAAACTGTTAAAGTTTTACGTTATTTATTTTACGACTCTTCACGTTTTTGCTAAAAGGAAAACTGATGTCAATATTTTTGAATATTTAAATAAAAAATTGCATTTAGTAGTTGTATCTGAATCTAACATCATTATAATCCTCTAACCTTAAAGAGGATAGGAATTTCTGCAATGATTTAAACTATTTACACGTGGCTTGCCTTTATTTTTTATACATAGCGATAATGGCAGAAATTTGCAAAAAGAAGGTTACTTAGATATTTGCGGTAAAACCCACATGTTTACATGTTTGATAATTATCAATCATAAATATTAATAACTAATTAATTCAAACCTTTATGATACAACATTTACAGATTATTCCGGCTTTCATTAATGAAAGTTGAAACACAGCACTGCTGTTATAGCGACAGATTTACTATATGATTTAACAGGACAGAGAGATGATGAACTGTCTCACACTCTTCTTTAAAAAAAAACCTACTAACTAGCCAACTCTTCAACCTGTAGCCAAGAAATCAAATTAAACATAAGTACTACAAAGCAAATACCAGCTATTACCATGACATTGATCTTACAAAAATTTGCATTCATAGACTTATACTATAGACATTTAATCGTATTGTTCAGAAAGAGAAGAGACAGAAATGAAACCGTTCTCCAATTTTCCAAAACTCTTTATCCTGAATGACCTAACAAACGTTTTGCATTATAATAATTTTAAAATAATTAAATCTATTTCACCTGAAACGCTTTTCATGCTTGTGTATAATTAAATCAGTATCGGATCCAAATTTATATGATGCGACACTAACTGATGATTCAAATGACGGAATTACGCTGTAGCAATGATAAAGTATACGGTAAATCCATTAAATGATGTTGGAAATAATACATTTACGTCGTTTATTATTCAATATACTAACACGAAATATCTTTTAACATTTTGAATGTTTTGTAATAGGAGAAAGAATACAGGTATCATATGAATGTACGAGTCAACAGGAGCCATAGCTATTTGGTCGGTTTTTGAGGATAAAAACAAACTTTTCTCGAAGGTGGGAGTATCATTTTCTTCCGGAAACGTAATCAGCTATAATTAATTTCAAATAATGGTTAATAAATAATAAATGGATTATAAAGGTATTGTTGAAATTTAAGATTTATTAAAGAGTTTAGTAAATTTCCCAAGCCTTAGTTAGTTTAGTATTCCTTTAACTATAATCATAGCTTTTGTATGTTGCCGTATATGCGTTTGAGCAGCTTATTACTGGTAGGCTTATCTTGGCAGGAACCTTGCAAACTAGAACTACTGAAGTACCTATATATTTCACCATGAAAGAATGTGCCGGTACCGTATTCCCAATTCGAAGAAGGTCATAGGTAATTATTATATAGGTATCGGGATATTTTGCTTTAAGGAGATAAGTGAAGTATTTCCGTAAGTTCCGGGCTAAACATAGATTATCCTAACCACTTACTAGACAGAACAAAGCCCTAGTAAAGTTTTCAAGGTATAGTATGTTGCTTTTCGTTCGGAGAGGTCCATGTAGGTTAAATAACAGTGATCATCATCAATATATCCTGAATAATATTTCTTCGATTAGTTTCGTTTAACCGAAGGAGAGCCAGAGAGGCTTATATAGATTGCAGTGGTATGATAACGACGATTATCCAATAAATTGCCCCGACAAAATACACATTAAAGATTATACTCAAATTTTGATAATGAATATATTATCGACTCTACCGCTAAATAATAGTGATGTACTTTTAACAGATGTCCGGCAATCATCACTGTTGAGTAATCGGGAAAGTCAATTTATCTAAAACTTTTATAGACACAGAAACATACACACAGATTTTGAAATGTACTCGATAACGGATTTCGACGACAACTATATAATGATCTTTCAAATTTCTTAATATGAAAAGCCAAGAATAGTACCCACATAGCCAAATCACTAAATATACAGATGTTAATTGATATGAAATAAAAAAAAATTCTAAAGCCATTATATTGAAAAAGATATATTAAAAAATATGGCCTACGTTGAACAAATATATTTGATGGATCGATTCAGAGCCATAAAATATATTTTTTATTCGGCGATAAAATTGATATGTAAAATCGATTTATTTGATTACCCGCGTAGAGATTTTCAAAGCAAGAGAATTGATAAAAAAAAATGTCGCGTTCGTCAGGCGTTGGAGAATGTTAAATTCTCTATAACGATATTATAATTTCGGATATAGCAACACCGCGTGGGAGTCGATAATATTCATTGGGCCACCGCTCAATTCCGTTTCATTAAAAGTTTGAATACGTAAGAGTTACGTAATCAATCGATATATAAAAAATATCCTTTTTTAGAGACGATATATAGTAAATTAAATTATGTTACTGATACGTTCATCGTATTTTAATACTTTGCAAATTTTAGTTCACATGATATTGGCTAATACTGGAAGAATAAATAGAATAATTTAATTTGGACGACTGTTTGCTTCATAATTGGTGAGTAATTTAAACTTAATAATAACTTTAGTAACAATAAAAAAAATACGCAATGGATAGACACAACGATGTGAGCCTAACGCTGATTTACTTAACAGCTAAAATATATCAGCTGTATAGCCTAAAAGAATATTCTTATAAACTTAATAATATTGGGGTGTAGCAACATTCAAACGTCCGTCTCGTCTATTGTTCGCGACAATAGAATCGTACTGCCTCTACGAAAGACTCGCACGCGTAGCGCTCCCGTAGCTGTTGGCTCGGCTCCTTCAGAATTTCGATACCTCATTAACCTTGTGTAGTGTAATCCAAAAGATTAACTAAGAATACAAAATCTCGTACTCGTCATTTCGTTTTTTCTATAACAACCGTTAAATTTGAATTTTACCGAACACTGAAATCACTTCACAGTTGACACTTTTTGAATATTTTAAATTAGCGACGGACTCCGGAGTACCGCACGGCGGTGCGCGCGACTTGTGACTAGGCAGCCGCGCTCCCTCACGTAGTAACACCCAACTAACTATTTATTTATATATTTTTCATTATAATTACGTTTACTTTTTAACTTTTCAACAGTTGCCGTCTTTTACATTGTTGCATTCCTGTCAGTTTGTCGCCGGTTCGAATCTCGTTGTGTTAATCCCGCGATGATCGAGGTTTCCCTCCGAAATAAGTTATTCTTTTCAACGATGATCTCAAAACCTGTTTAAATCTGCCACAATCGAAATAAACATTATTTCCAAACAAATTTAAAAAATAACATTTATAATTAGATTAGATACATTTCAGGATTTTCGTACGAACATACCTGGATAATTTTCACTGTCATTATTACCGTCATATCATAATCGACAGCCTCAATGTCAATTACTACGATATAATATTTCATTGTAGATAAATAAAATAGTACATAAAAATAAATATAAATAAAAGAAAACGTATGAAGCGACTTTAGATAGATATACTAGACTTTAGATAGATTTTAAATAAATATTTTTTTAATTTCAGCTTCTCCCTGATATTATTATTTACAGCTGTTTAAACTTATATTTACATCATTTAATACTTAAACTATCTTATCTTCAACCATTACAAAACTTGTACATACACATATGTATATAGTCACATTTAAATGTTTTTATCTCTCATTTTAAATATAGATACATAATATTATTTTTCATATATAACACATGAACAGTAACGTCAATTTTTTTCATATGTTACGAGGCGATGAGATCGTTCAAGTCGTTCACCTGATGATAAGTGATACGCTTGCAAATAAAATATTGCTGGTTAAGATGGTATACACTGCGCACATTGCTCTTACCGCATTGAAACATAAAGTATTAAATCTCGTTATCCCAGTAATTTCACTAACATACCCTTCAAACATGAACACAGTAATGTTCGCACATTACTTTTTGTTGGCTGCAACAGGAGCTGCGGTGGTACCTAAACGGTAGATGTATAAAGAAGTAGCAAATACAAAGAAAAGTATTTAAGTAAACGAATCAAAGATTATGTTTTTTATACTAATATTTTCCTTTTCTTGGCGGGCGTCCGTGCAGAATGGAATGTCGCTATGCCTACTTAATGGCTGACAAATGCTATATATATATGTAGCTAAGGTAACAACGTTGTGAATTCATTAATTTTATATTATTGAATTCACAACGTTGTTACCTTAGCTTTATTTTTAGTTGCGAATGCAACGGGCGACTATTAATTTTTAATATTTACAAAATTCACAAATGATTGCATGCTTACTATGCGGTAAGACGCGAGTTATTTTATACGAATGGAGAACTCCAGTGCCAATTTTTCGCAATATATTTCGCCTATGACAGCGCATAAAGATGACGGCTTCTGAATCGAAAAATCTAAAAGCCGCATTCCTGAGAGTTTGATGTTCGGAATTATTTTAAGTTTAATAGCATTCCGTTGTAATTATATCTCAAGCATGGCAGAGGGCATTTGTCTGTAAGAAGGTCGGGAAGGTATTTCTTCTGTCCCCTTTCCACAATCAGCCGACAAGACGCACGGAGAGTCGCAATCCTAAAATTGCAAACAGCTCCAGTTCACGCACAAAGAGGATTAACTCCTCTCTAATAAGGACAGCCAAGGAGTGGAACAACCGGCGACAGTATTTCCAACCAAACATAACGAGATATTCTTCAAAAAAAGAAAACAGGTAAACTAGGTTAAAGTGCTTGACAATCCAGACAACATCGCTAGTTAAAACCAGGTGAGATTATGATCAAGTGTTAACCTTTATGAATTAAAGAAATTGATAAGGCTAAAATCCAACACTTTAATTATCGCATGATTTTAGTATTGTCTCCAATGTAGGTATATCTAAACATACATTTACAAATACATAATTCTTATAGGAGACAAAAGAGGAGGAAAGGCCTAAGAATGAAGAGGAAGTGAAAGCAAGAGTAGACAAAGACAAAATGGAACAATTGGATAGAGACAACATCGGAAAGTTCGTGCTAAAAATCAATTTCAAATGCCTACATTTTGGATGATGTTAAGATGAAATGAAGATGACGATACGATATCAATAGACGAAACTATGATACGACATATAAGGCCATATTCTAAACTAAAAAAAATTATACTGCTTTTATATCTCTTATCATCATCATTATCATTATAAGCAGGATAACGGCTACAGCTGAGCATAGGTCTCTTCCAAGGATCTCAACAGCGAAAAATCCTGTGCTGCTAACATCCCGCGGTTTCCCGCAACCTTCACCAGATCCTCAGCCCACCTTGTGAGAACCTATCAGCACTACGTTTACCGGTATAATGCTTGTTAATTACTCCGTTAAGTTTAGAGCATTAAATAATCTACTACCAGGTGGTGTTTGAACCACCTCAGTGACAAAATTCTTGACTTATGGCCCGATGTATACCTAGACAGGGAATAAAGCGGTTCGTGTAAACGTATTTGTCTATTCATAATATTTATTTGAACCACTCGCGCGATTTCAGTCAAATGAAAATAGTTCCGTGATTTATCAACGGCGCATTTTACGACAAATTTATTCAAAGAATTATATAAAAAAAAATTCTAGATCGTCTACAGCTAAAATTGGAAACCATTAAATGTCTATAATTGAACCCTCGCTTTTGTGAAAGATTCGCCGCAGATTTAATTTTCTCTTGAGACGAACTTTGAAGTCGGTCGAAGTAGGATATATAATACAACGAGGTAGAGGTTTTAAGTTCAGATCCCTTTTTTGTCGTGGAGCAACTCTTTTAAAGATACTCTTGGTGAAAGATATCCTAGGCTACTAAAACTCCCTAGGTGGTCATCCTCGGTGCATAGTGGGGGGCCCCGGGATCTCCTACGGAACTGACCGGTGCCTCTCTGAGGTGCTGCTAAGTACATCCCGGGAAGAGTCATTACCCTCGGCAGCACCAACACAGTGCTGCAATAGAATACGAAACCATTTCGTACTTGTCATTCGCCCTGGGCTTAGTTAATGAACAGCGAGAGCCCTAACGCACTAACCCCGCGAACCTAAAAACTCTTTCAGTCGTTCGTCCTTTTATGATAGGCAGGGCTTCCCTTAGTCCTATTATTGATATCCCGAAACTATAGGGATACAGTATTAAGTTCTGACCTACCGCAACATAAAGCGTATATTTGCACTACGGAAACTATACAATCTCTCCAAGACAAATCTTTGTTAAACATTTAAAAAAGACCACTAGACGAGCAAACCATGCACCTGATGGCAAGCCTATTGTAAGCTCCTATTTGTACGCTCCACCAGTAGTTTGTAAATATTACCATGTTGCGCTTTGAAGGGCGTTGTAGCTAGTTAAATTACTGGGGTAACGAGACCTAATAACTTATGTCTCAAGGCGACGGGCACAATGTGGTGCTGTGTATACTATCTTAACCAGCATCATGTTATGAGCGAACATATCACTTATCATCAGGAGGACACTTTTCTCATTTCCATAATACATCAAATTAAAAACCCTGGGGTTAGGTGAAAAAGCAACATGTAAAATCACATCACCGATCTCGTTAACATGCTCTATTCTATTATCAACATTAACAACTACAATAAAACTACATCAACTTTCAAGTTTTCATTAATATTCATCCAAACGTCATGTAAAACTGTTCAAACATTTAGAAACTTATCGCTACCCATTTTTTCTATTCCGTCATGAAACAATTGTTAGCGAATCGCAGCCACCAACAGGAGTCATCGAGTCAACTGGATCCGTTCCGTCGTAAATTAATGCATGGAATGCTTGAAATAACAACGCAATCAACTTTATAAATCGATGTTTACTCTCAACGAGAGATTTTGTTAAATCACCACGCAAAGTTTTGGGACAAATCCAAAAGTGACTGGGAGGACTGGAACATATTTAATATGTGTTACTATATCTTTTGTAATAGAACTATCAAATATTCATTTTTCTATGTGGAAATTCAAAAGCCAAATCCATAGTTCACAATTAATGTGGCGCCTGTTGCGATGAGATACTGATCATAATAGATAGCAGCTTGACAGGTTGGTAGCCTACTCTCAACGATTATATTGTTTTTCCGATTTATTGACTTCTACTATGTTTTAATTAGAATCAATGCTTCTGATTCTCCAACCTCTACTTTTCACATTTGTTAATTTGAGATTTTCATACTTATGCGAGTAGGAAATGTCAACCCCAACGTACCTTCCACAATTTTCTGTTCTCAATCTCCGTATTCTTTGTCTTCGTAATCATATTGCATTTTTAGAACATGTACATCGATAGAAACACTATGATTATGACTTTAAAGTTATTCCTTTTAAGAAGTATAAATTTTAAAATTTCTCTACATGATTGTCTCTGTCAATGTCCTTATAATTTGTTATTACTGCTAAAGTTTTTTTAAACTCAATAATTTTATCCACTTCTTTGTATTCAAGTAAATCCAAAATGGTATGCACTGTCCTGTCCATCTATCCTTGTGTTCGTACCATCATATCTTGGCCATCACTCCGGAAATTCTATAACGCCCCACCTGCCCACCATTTACTGTGCCAAATGGTACCTAAACTACATATTTCCAGTTGTAAATTGTCCTGTGCCAATTCATCTCAATCCGTAGTGATTTCAAATTTATAGAAGATCAGGAATATTTATGAATTGGTAAAATAAATATAACATGACTTTCAGATTTTAAATCTTTTATGCCATCAGTCATCGCAATTGGAACAACGTCAAAAATCTTCAAGGACCCCAAGCTCATGTTTAAACTGTACAAAAAAAAAATTCATTGCAAGTATTTAAAAAAAACTTTGTACCTTCTTTTTTGACCCTACTGCCTTATCACCTGATCCTTAGAGCGCTGTGTCCCTTGCCCATTGCCAATTAACTCTAGCAGTCCTTTGGGATATTCTGATGGTATTCTTCTAAAGAACCCCACATTTCAGATACGACCACACAGACTTGTCTTAACAATGTAAAAATAACTACTTTGATTAAAACGTTATTTCATGTATTTCCTTTGCTGTCCAAATTTATGTGAATATTCTTTTGATGGTTAATTATTATACCTCTTTAATTAGGAAAGTCTTTTCAGATAAAAGGAAAAAAAACAATGGCCTGGGAGCGTGCCAAAAGCTTTTACTGTTGCCATATTGATCGTATAAGTCAAGCGTAACTTTTCGTTGTCTTAACATGATAATTAAAATCCTTTTAAATTGTTATTCTTTGTTTAACTGATGAAGGTAATGGATGGCTTCAAAACTCTGGTTCAAAAGAATACCATCTTTAATAAATTCCTAAGGATAAGACATTATAGGTATGACGTAGCTTAAAGGATTAGCAGCCTTATTATCAGGCAGAACACGTTAGTCTGCAGGCTATCGGTCATGGAAGCGATAAAGATGATGATGAAGACAAAATTATGACAATTAATGTCGCCTTAGAAAGTATACAATAAATACAAACACGTCTATGTGTCGCACATAAAATATTTATAAATACAAATATATGTAACCTTTCTGTTATTAAGATGAACAAACAAAAATTTATTATTTATATGACTATCTATACCAACTTTATTGTGTCCGTCATCGGACGAAGCCTCCTGTCCATTTCTTCGTGACGGACAACCCCTTTCTTTACCTCTGTCCTCTACCAACTTTTCGGCAGATACATTAATATCTCCTTCAGGTGCCTATCCTACTACTAAAACCTCTCATTTATATTATGGATTTCTATTCTTTATTATTGTCTCCCAAACCAGGATATTATTTCAAACCGTCAAAAAGCGAAAAGTTGAATATCTTTTGGATCTGTGTTCCGTCAAGACAGATGTCACCTGCTTTAACTTATTATGACGGAAAAAGATCACAAAAGACAATGGACGCTGGAAAAATTCTTGACTGCTAAACATTTGGGAGAGGACGAGTATCATTGATGTAGAGCAACCGTTCCTTATGCCTTAAGATCAAATCAAATTTTCAAACCTGTCGACCATCCTCCAGTACTGGAGAAGCACTTTAAGAAGGAGAATTCTTTAAAGTTCAAAGTTAAGGTATAGAGAAACCTAAACGGGGATATTAGTTTCACCTTCTTTGAGTACATGAATATTTTACAAATTTACTTCCCTAGAAGTAAAGTTAAATTAAAATTTTGTAACAAGTTATATTAATAAACATGACTAAAATTATAAATAACATTAAGTTGGTTATTGAAATAAGTTTTTATATTTAAATTATTAAGGAATTGGGCGAGGATGTGGAAAGTATGTCGCCGTGACTCAGCCGGCAGCAGCTCCCGGTATGCGCAGCATTTTGTCATTTGACTTAATGCCAAATTAACTTTATAAAAATTATAAAGACAAATTAGCTGAAAACCCTTTCCTCCAAAGATATTTCTTACTATAGTAAACCTTATTTTATCAATATCGATGACGATATAAAATAGATGGATGCTGGACCCGCAGACAGCGTTTTGTCTCTTTCAGTTGATTTGAAATTTTTATTCACACTTATTTTGGTGTTTATTGGATGAACGAGTTTGTTATATTCAACGAAAAGTATAAAAGATTAGGATTATCACCTAATGCTAAAGGATTCTCCAGTTTATAATAGTATGTCGTTAATTCAGATAATATACACTCCTCCAAATTATCGATAGTCCTGCCTAGATGGTCTCTAGTAATGAAGACCACTACTAACTTGATGCTATACTGACACATGACGGTCAATTCACGTCAATTACGATAGTAAAAAGCCTATACATTAAGGCGAAGTAATCGCTTTACAAGCGGAACGAAATTCTTAAAACTTTTTGAATACAGTAGTCCAATATACTGTAAGCTAAATTTACTCCAACGACTAAATACATTTGTAACAAATTATAAAGACTGTTTGAATTAAATATATTACTGACTCATGACTATGATAAGTTTATCAATAGAGAAAGAATCGGAAGAAGAGAAATGCGAAACGAAACGTAATGATTGACGAATATAAATAAAATAAATATATCAAGTGAAAGTTGTAGATTAGTTTGGATCTAATGTAGACGGGTGTTAATGATTACTGAATAACCAAATAATCGATCTAATATGAAAAAAAAAATTGTATCAGTCACCAGCTCGGACGGTCAGTCAGGCCGCGTGTCATGTGCCAAAAGATGCGTGAAAGTTGTAAATAATCCCGCCCCGCTGTGGGCGGCTGGGCCCAGCTAGACGGGTTACGTATGAATTTTCCAATCCGAGTGTGATTCATCAGCTCGGAATAGATTTTAGATGTGTGGTCCTTTCTGAAATGTAACGACACCCTCACTATGACAAATTTAAAATGTAATTGAAAGAAAATATGCAAAAACGCGTCGAAGTCGAGTCGAATGATAGACCTCCCTTTTATTGAGAAGTGGTAAACCTTTTAGGCAGTGAAACAAAATACATTGTATCTCAATTTGTCACCTTTAACTTGGATATCTATAGGTTGATATTGTAGTTAAGTATTAAGCTATACAAACTAGAATTGTAGAGAGAGGAGCATGAGCACCATTCTATTCAGTTGTTTGAATTTTAAAAACTCTCACTTTACATGGTGTGGAGATCTCTGGGAGAAGCCTTTATTTTGTGTTTCGGAAGGGAGAAGAGATCTCCAAATAGATACGTTGCCTTCTGGAGAGAAATCGAGATTTTGTGGGAATTTTTAATCACTAAAACCCCATCGGTGGTCGTCCTCGGACACGGGATCTCCGTTAGAAACAAGACCGCGACTAGAAGACGCCAATATCTAGAAAACGATTATGTTAGAGACTATTACGATATATATAGAAAAAGTACTATGATTTAATTTTGTCATTAAGTCCAATCATAAAATTACACCGCAACATGATCCACAACAACAGCAGCCATCGGCCGACAATGCTTTGGACTGTGTCATAAAACCGTTGTTTCAAGATCCGAAGCAGCATCAAGAACGAGTTTGTGTGGTGTGTCGACATAAATCGCTATGATTTACGAGAATAGACTGGAGGCAGAGCTTGTTAATACGAAAGGTAGTCTTCGTTTTTACGGAGATTATGCGATCATGACCTTGACGTCGTCGCTGGCAAATCAGCTCATCTCCCTCTGGATAAGCGAAAATATAATAAACTTTTATTTTACGACCGTTTCAATGTGTCAGCGTGGTTTTTTGACGGTTGTTAACGTTGTTACGTTTATTTCTATCACGAGTTAATAAAATCTAACTATTCACTTCATCATTTTACTTAACAGTTTCTACGAGTTCGTGCTGTGTTTAAGTTTGATTGATTGTGCTTGAGTTTAATTGGTTCTATAGTTCTTAATCTTCTGTCTTTCATTTTTTTATAGTTTTTATCTTTTAAATTTTTATTACAATCTCAATTGTTGGTGACTGGTGGTTCATCTCCATTGTCGTATATCGTAATACCGCAGCTCCTGTTGCAACCAACAAACTGTACTTTGCGAACATTACAGCTCTAGTTTGAAGGCTACTGTATGCTAATGAAATTACTAGGGTAATCTCCTCAATCATGGCAAATCTTCATCCTTCAGGGACATTTTCAATTTTAGTAAGAGGAAAAATCGCAGGAGGCCAAGTTTGGAGACGAATGATGGGAGTACTGTTTTTGGCCGGAAAACTACACACTAATAATAACTAGTGCATTATCATGATGCAAAAAAACGTAAATTTTCGTTCCACTCGTACAATGCGATTGTAAATCGGTCCCCGTGATTTCCTTTCGAATACGATATTTCGGATTGTGGAGGAAGTGACACTTTAAATTGAGCGTCGCCATATAACGGCTTTGACGCAGCAACGTTTATTTCTGATCCCTCGCGTTCCGAAGACTTGTCACGTTCATGTAAGCAGACGCAAAGACCTATAGGTACATAAAATAAAGAAAGAAATGTAATAGGATAGTTAAGAATAGAGGCGACTGTTGTTTCGTGGTGAAAGGTCTCCACACATCTCCCAGGACTCAAGCCAATTTCACCTGCTCTTTGTAAAGCCTGCTAATCAAGAAACTAGGTTATGACACCACACCAACCTGAATTTGGCCAGCATGGAGACGGCCCAAATTCACCTACGATTAGAGGAGTCCTATATCCAGCAGTGGACGTCTATTGGATGATGATGATAATGATATTTCGAAAGGCTATGCGTAGAAAATGAAGAGATGTTATATTCCTTCATACCTTGTCTATGTATTAAAGAAAATAAAGATTGTAAAAGATTAAGAAAGAAGAGAATAGATAAAAAATAAAAATATGGAAACACAAAGTCCCTGTCCCTCTATACGGGTTAATGATAAAAATAAAACCAATAGCCACTATATCTCTATCGACTGTTGAATTTATAATCGTAATTCACTTCAACGAAAGATTTCATTTTCTCGTAATAAATTGGAAATTTAAAAAATAACGGACACCTAAAAAGTATATTTAAAACAAAAATTGATAAGTACTCTGAAAATATTAATGTACTAGAAGATACGATGAGTAATAGAAGTTGCTTAGAATCTACTATAACACTAATAAATAATTATATGCTTTCATTTAAAGGATTAAAGAGGAATCTTGTAAAGGGTACGCTAGTATTGATATGCCCGTTAAAGCCAAAAATCCTGAACGAAAATTAAAATAAAAAAAAAGATTACCGATATTAACTTAACACCCCTGTATAGAATCGCTTAAAGGAAATTCTGAGATCACAAACTAAAATATTTCATTTTTAAGTTTTTCTTCAACAAGGATTACGATAGGCTATGTTAAAATATTATTAAACCTTTGAGATAAAACTATGTCGTAAATTTGATGGTTGTGTTAGTGTTTCGCCCGCAATGCCGTTGCTGAGTAATCGAAATTATTTATAACAAATTGTATAAACAGTATATAAAGCAGAGATCCGAAAATAATCCCTTAATTGCACGGAAAAGGTCACCTGGACGATTTGGAAGACAGAATGCCGCTGGTATGTCACAACCGCGTAACGTCCACAATATTGCGCTTATTATCTCAATATAAACAAATTCCGCCACCTGCCGCCATAAAATATAACGCAAATTTGCGTCATTCATGGATCCGATGCCCACTTGTTCAGCGCTCCGCTCCCACATTTTTATTACCTATTTTTAAATAGAAACATCTTTACGGAAAGTAGAAACCAATTATTAAAAATATATTTGAAGTAAAACTATAAACTCAAATCAATATCAAAATGAATACGTCGACATTGTCCTCTATACTACTGCTACTGTTCCTTCTAAGGACGTAGTGCCAAATTATAATAAATACAATGTATTAAATAAATAGCAATGTTGTTCCCACTTTTGGACACGAGTTTTTCTCTTAAAAGGTACGAGTCAAAGTTATCTATTAATATACAAGTTAGAATGAAAATTAATAAAACTTATTTAAATGTAAAAGGCTTTATGGCATCAAGTCATTCTATTTTACAATGCAGGATCAAAACTGGAAACTGTTGACTACAACGCCATCTATCAATGACATGATTCAACCTTTAGCAAAACCTAATTAGCTTCAAAAGTGCAAAACACATACAAGAGATGGCGCTATACTAAAACAATACAAAAATGAACTAAGGGTAACGCTATATACAAAAGTTAATGAAATGGACGCGTTAAATAGTTTAAGGAATAAAAATGTAAATAAAAATGAAAAATTATTTATACCAACACTTTTGGTTTTAATGGAGGGAGTGGGGGGCGTTCTAACGTACCCATTATGTATCTGCTTAATTCGTGTACTTGTATAGACGTTGGATAAAAATCTGCAAACATTTTCACTGCTATTAACATGATGAACGTTTTAAATTAACTGTAAAGGCTAATAAATCAAGTCAATTTTGTAAACATTTTTTTGAGCTAGCACTTGACTTCCTCGTTACATTTGAATGAGACTGAAGGTACTGAGGTATGCACAGGCTCTAATATTTTGGAAAACTAAAACACAAGTCCGACTTCTACCAAATAAAACTTGTTCTTTCGTATTTCTTCCTCTATTAAGCATCGTCTTATGACGGGGAAAATTTAATTATTTAACATTAAATATTCTTACCTTCTAGAAATTGTCTTGTGGGTAAACGTAGAGAAACTTTAAGTGAGGAAGCGTATGCTGAGTCGATGTACCAGCACGGGTCACGGTGTTCACCCAGCCTCTTTGCGCTGCCTCTGTAAAATAGAAAAAAAGAAACTATCAAAATTCATACAATCAATATTTTTTGACATGGTATTGCCAGTGTTTCTCATCTCAGCCTATTGCAGTCCACTGCTGAACGTAGGCCTCTCCAATAGATTTCCAGCGCGACCGGTCCATTGCCAC
>DWLS01002610.1:0-17706 GCA_018246255.1 Pachliopta kotzebuea | reverse complement strand
ACGCCTTTCTCGTCTCGTTGGAATGGAATAACAAAACTATTTTATTTTTATAATATAGTTCATTATATCTATAACAAAGGACGTCCACAGCAGGATTTAGTCCCCAATAGTAGGCTAATTTAGGCAATCTACCTCGCTGACCTAATGTGGGTTAGTGGGAGCCAAAGCCTCGTTTGTTGATTAACAGACTGCACCACGAACAGGTGAGGTTGCCTAGGGTCCCATGATTTTGTGTGTGGGACCCCTTACACCCCATAACCAACGTCGTAATAAAGAGTATAGATGTTAAAAACAAATTTAGCGAAATTTACCGAAGCCATTGCTGAACAGGCAGAAAACGAAAACTTAAATCTAGACCGTAACTCTTTGTTTTATCAATTCACATAAGTTTACAGGAGAAATAAAATTAAATCATCGACCCTTAACGCGATAGTGTGGTATTTAACGTATTTATGTTATTATTATAATGTTTGTATGTTTATTATTAAGATATAATAATAGATAAACAGAACATATATCATTCTTTCTATTAAATATTTAGATTTAGTATATCGTCTTTGTGATTTGTTGTATCATATTTGCTGGACAAATTTTTAAAATTATATTTATGTATAGCACCTGAAATACGTTGCTAGGCAACGTAAAATAGATTTCGCAACGCAAATTATTTTCAAAAATATAGTTTAACCTACTTTCTGCTATGAAGTTAATGTTATGTAAGACTTCTGAATTTTCGATTGTCGTCCTTCCTTCGGGAAGGAAATTATGGTTTTTTGTTTAATAATTAAGATTTATTTTAAAAAATAGTAAGTATTACAAAAAACAATTATTTTTGTGTTTTATGCAGCAACGAGACCAGCAAAGCGTTTTCGTGATTGTTAGTGATACAATTGCCCATAACGTGGCGCTGGTTAAGATGCCTCGCCTTGAGGCATAACCTGTTAAGTCTCCTTACCCCAGTAATTTCACAACCATACAATGTTCTTTGAACCGGAACACAGTAATGTTAACACAGTACTGGTTGCCTCTGCTAATAGAGACTTACCATCAGCAAAACATATTTATACCTGTCTAGATAACTCCTCAGTATCTACTTATACTATCAAACAATAGTTACACGCCGAAGTGCTAACCGGAACCGGAAGCTAATACAACGTATCTAAACCAAACTAACTAACGTTATCTAAACCAAACTAACTACTTTATCCCGAGAAATACAACAATTATAAAGGTTTCTGGAATTCCTCAAAGACGAGACGAGTATGAAATTCAACTAATGGTAAGTGATACGCTTGCTCATAACAAAGTGGCGCTATATATAAACTCTATACTATATTGTTATCAACGCTTTAAAAGACAAAATATTAAGTGTCGTTACCACCGTAATTTAATTATAAACAGCAGTCTTTAAAACAGAACACAGTAATATTCCCACAGTACTGTTTCACGGCAGAAATAGAAACTGCTGTGTTACAGAAACGGCACAACAACACAGACCGGTGTTTTTTTTATAACAAGGCTTTATAATATTTAAAAATAGGTCATGGATACACAAATGTAGTGATATGATATTATTAGATATGAACAAACACTGAAATGGATCACCCATGTCGTTAGAAGAGTACATATTTGTATGGGCTATTGTTACATGTACCCGTGTCCATTATACTAAATATTTAATCCTTGATAATACATTAGAGAGTATCACAAATTCATCTTAATATATAGTATGCAGCATAAAGTATATTCAAAGAATATTTGTATAACTTATATTCAGAGAAATCAAGATTTCAATCATCATCATCTCAACAGATTGATGTTCATATAGCAACATAAGGAATGAAGACAACAGTACGCAAAATCTTTGTCAATTTTAAATAAAAAAATTAGAACTTACACCTATTTTTTTTAATGATAACTTTAAATACTTTATATAATAATTATTCACAAATAAAACTACATCATAATTAATCTAGATCTTAAGGAGATGTTGCCTAAGATATAGTTAAAGTCTTCTAGGGTAAGTAAGAAGTTTGTTATGTATATATAATATAGATAATAATTTAAAACATGTTTTTTAAAATACACTCACCACATTAGACTTTAAATACACGGAATTTTAAGTAATTACAAGGCTACAAATGTAGTTTTGGTTTAAAACAATCTAATTCATTGTACTGCTAAATTGATAATGGAAGTGATAGATTTTTTAAGTTTCCTTAATATTGTCAGTACATTTACCAAATGGCACTTGAATAACATAATTGTTAAGTGTCACTAATTCTATTTTTATAAGAGTGGGCTCCTGTCCCAGTAGTGAGGTAAAAGGGTAGTTTGTTATTTACAATCATCATAATTCTACTACTTATATGATCTTTCTGTTAAATCTTTGTAGAAATAAAATTAGTCGTTACGCTTACGGATACTGTAGAATCGTATCGTGTAAAAATGGATATGAACATCTTTTTCCTCATCATCGTAACTAATATGTTTGACACATAATACTTCCTTTGAGGGTTGAGATTTTGAATAATGCGGACCCCCATTTACATGAGTTATCGACTTTTTATTTATTCAACATGTTTTTATCTCCCGCGCTCCTTTGATTTTACGGCACTTTAATACACACGACTCTATAGGGTTGATGTATGATATCATAATTAACGGGTACAATGGCTTTTGAGGGTTTTAATGTCCGTTCCTTGTTCCCGTACAGTTTGGGGTCCCGATTCAATTCAAGTATGGACCTTGAATGAGCGGCGAAGATTCCTATATCAAGAAGGATTGGGTGCTATAATTTACATGTTTTAAATGTAAGGGAGTTTAAAATCAATAATTTTTTGAGTAAGTGTGTTCAATGAGTTTTGTTATCATATCTAAAATATGTCCATGAAAGCTAATTAAGGTTTAGTTTTAATCAGACCAAAGAAGAGTTGGAAAATTGTAGTGTTAAGAGAATGCCATGCGACTGATGACGATGTCGAAGACAGTGAAGTGGAGGAAAAATAAGGAAGCTGACCCCACCACCATATGAGATAGTGGCTAAGAAAAAAGAGTGAGTTTTAACCAGAAATATAAATGGGTATTTTCTGGTGTAAGGGATCCAACGCAAAAACTCATGGCACCCATTCCATCTTCACCTGCTCATGGTTCACCCTGTTAATCAAGAAACGATGCTTAGGCTTTCCACCAACCTTCATTGGGCCAGTGTGGTGAGAGACGGCCCAAAACTTCCCACTATTGGGAGAGGCCTATGTCCAGCAGTGCAGGTCTATTGGCTGATGATGATGATGAACAATCGATAGTATTTACATATGTGTGTTTCGATATTTTTTCTTATATTCGCCATTAGATTATTGATGCTCTACTAATAATACACCCTTGTGTTATATATCATAATACCAGTAATTCAATTAACTACAGAACTCTTCAAACTGAAACAGTAGTTAGCATATTACTGTTCGGCGGTACACAGTTACAGTGGTATTTATCTAGACAAGGTATATATAGTAGGCGGAAATACATATGTAGTGTTTATCAGTTTGTATATGATTTCAAAGATTATTTACAAACAAAACATATAAATGTAATTCAACTAAATTAAAATGTACGTCACGTAAAAGGGGAATACCTTAAGATTCATAACATATTCATCCGGTCGCGTCGTAAACCATATTTGTAAAATTTAACAAGACAAAAAGTCAACTTTGACGATTTCAACGAATTATTTCGTTCTTACATCGAGTTTTGCGGCTTCCCTCAATCTTTATTGGAATCTTTGGCCCTTACGATGTACCTCTTGTTTACTTGTGATGGTAATCACTTGTCGTTTGCAGTAGATTTGTCACATATTTTTTTAGGATTAACACGATACTTACATTTTACTTGTAATAGGTCTCTGTTGCCGGAGACCGAGGTTAGTATCACCGCAGCTCTTATTTCTACTGACAAACAGCACTGCAAACTATCTTCCAGTTTGAAAGGTGCTGTAGGCTAGTGAAATTACTAAAGTAGCGAGACTTAACATCTTGTCTTAAGACGACCAGTGCAATGTGGTGCTGTGTACCATCTTAATCGGCACTATGTTATTATGGGCAAGCGTATCACTTACCATCTGGTGAACGTCTTCTCATCTAATCTCCGCGTTGATAGACACAAAGTCTTCATCCTGGATGTATGTGATAAGTTTACCCTTAACAATATGGAAGAAGTTAAGTTGTTTACCACAAAACACTTAAAATGGGACGTCTCTGATAACTTCATCGAATACACCAACCTTCAAATTAGAACACAATAACATCGATTGATGGTGTAATAACTTGTGTAGTCTACCAAATTTAAACCTAACCTTGCTCTAAACAATACTCAATAGTATCATTATAATTGGTCTTATTTAATAACGAAGCTGAAAATTTGATCTCAAATTCACACAATATTAAGTAAATAGTCTAAAGATGATGCTGCCTGCTTGCACATACTTCTATCTAATATTTCTGGAACAACAAAGAAAATCTATGCAGCCAGGGTAGATCATAAAAAATCTATATATCTAGATAACGCTAGATCATCTATGTTAAAATGTAAGTAGTTACCATATGCGCCAGAGAGACAGCATTAAAAAAATAGAAAAAGATAAACACGTAGAAAGAGAGATCGTTTCGACACCTTTATATGGATTTGTTCACATAATACAAGGTTAAGAAGGATGCGTCGGATTATGTGATTACTACTTCCCATTGTTGGGAGACGGGCGAGGGCTACGTCCAGATATTTTACTGCGGCGGGATTAGTGACAAGGAGCGGGTTTGTGGCGACGGAAATTAAATCGGTAAAAGGTAATAATGTTCGGTAATGAACTTCAAAATTTACGTCTTCATTCCCCATGAAGGAAACGTAGGGTAACAAATTTATTATATATAACTTTAACAAACATTTTACGAACATAAATTAAGCAAAAGTTGGAAGTGAACAAAAAATCAAAATTTTAAAACCTGATCAATAAGAAAATGGTAGTTATAAATAAAAAAAAATCTATATACATTAATTCCTCTACCCAAAAAAGGAATTAAAAGTTGTATAGCAAACGGTAACATTATTAGAACTCTTGCCTCTTACATCAAAAATCTAAATATATGAGAACTTAAAATAAAAATGTTTAAAGAAAAATGTATGTAAAAGTTCTCTTTCTCAATAGTTTTTCTTTTCGCTACACACCCCTTAGTGAATAGTAAAAAAACCAAGCTTAAAGCACATTTGTATGCAGTAGAAGCTTAGGAAGTCCTGCTCAAGTGTAACCTAACAATATGCAATTTCAGTTTGTGATCTCGACTGCAAAAGATGATAAGGATCCTCAAGCGAGAACAGTTTTTGTGATCACTATCACTGAATGATTGTGAAAGTATCGACTCGATTGGCTTCATGCTTGTTATAAGTACAATGTAGTCAAATTAATGATTTACTTCACAAAGCAGTAGGCGGAGAGTCTTGTGTACACAACTTTCGATAGTGCTGCCATCTATCGTTAAACGCTTGAACTAAATTTTGAATAGTTATTTAAGTAAAGATGTAAACTAACTTTATAATCATCATCAGTCAACAGACTTCCACTACTGGACTAAGCCTCTCCTAATAATGAGGAGATTGGGTTCATCTCTTACCACGTTGGTTTTGGTGATTAGCAGGTGCAGGTGCAGGTGAGGTTGGTTTGGACCCCATGAGTTATTGTCGGACCCCTTAAACCTCTTTCAATTATATGAAATTAATTACAATTAATTTATTAATGTAATAATATGTTTTTTTTAATATATTAGTCGACGAGACCGGAAAAGGGTTCACCTGATGGTAAGTGATATGCTTGCCTGTAACATGCGCTGGTTAAGATGGTAAGCACAGCATCATAGTCGCCTTAAGATATTAGTTGTTAAGTTTTTTTACCCCAGTAATTTCACTACCATACCGCACCCTTAACCGGAACACAGTAATGTTTGCATAGTACTATTTGACCGTAGATATAGGAGCTGCTGGGGTACCTAAACGGTCTCCGGTAACACACATTCCTTCAAAGGCATCGTATATTATCACTGATCATGCGTTCCACCTTTCTTTGCACTAACTACTTGCTCGGTGGCCACTTGACCGAAATATGTGAGGATACGAGCTCGAACAATGAAGAACAGATACAGTTTTTATTTTATGATCCCAAACTAATCACATCTTGTTTTTCAGGGCCTTTACTTTTGTACATTCATCATCATTACAGCCTGCGGCAGTCCACTGCTGGATATAGGCAAAGAAGGCTTTTATACATTGTTTCAGTAGAATAAACAATTTGTTGTTTGTAACGCACTTTTATGTATTTACCTGACTATATGCAGGAATTATGTTTATGTATGTGAGAGCGTGTGGCTTTGGGGTTTAGTTTTAATTTGTAGATATTTCTTAAAAAATTTTAAAGTAAGTGTAATACAATGAAATTCACGCGTACGAACGCTCGTTATCGTTCCCAACGCCAACAAGACGGTTTCCCACATAAAGCACCATTATCCGGCATTACGCCGTCCTCGCCTGCACCGATGGGCTCCACCCACGGGCCCAGCGCCCATTTGTTACCGCAATGGTAATTTAGATTATCTGTACACAATTCCTTTATGCGTTACCGACAAACATACATACGCCTTACAGACACTTGCTGGCGAACCGAACCTCTAAGAAAGGAATTGGGAACAGTTACAACATTTTACTGGTGGTAGCTCATTATCACCGGATACCGTCTAGATAGCCTAATTCTATCGCGAAATGTGTTGCCAATTAAATTACTTGGGTAACTAGACTTGCAATTCTTAATCTACAAAGAGACGAACAAGTCGTTCACCTGATGGTAAGTGATACGTCTATCTATAACAACACTGCACTAGTTATAATATACTCCGCACTACACTGCGCTCGTCGCCTTGAGATGTTAAATATAATCACCCCCAGTAATTTCACTAACATACATCTCCCTTCAATTCGGAAAACAGTAATATTTTAACTGTACTGTTTATCAGCTGCTTAAGAGCTGCGGTGGTACTTACCTAGACAGTCTCCGGCACAAGATCTACCACCAGTTATTTACTTAACAGGAAATCTTGTAGTAGTTTCAATTTAACTCTCACATGTACAATTTTTTTTTTATTGCATTGAATTTTCGATGCGAACTGCGGGTAGGTTCATTGTAATACAAGATCGTGATCAATTTAAAGTGCACTCCACTTAGAACCGTTGCGTTTGCGCAGGTAAAGCCATGTTCACACGATAGTCCGTTATATTCCGTAGACCGTCTAGGTCAGTGTCACCCAAAATATAGCGTAGGCCCCACGAGGAAGCAATTCTGTTATTTAGGTGAATAATCTGATTTTTTTTTAAATAATTTTCTAATGTAATTTATTGCATTTTTTTAATTTTTTTTTAATTTTTGGGGGAATTGGATAAAAATCACAAGATCCAATATAGACAGAAATAAATTTTACTAAAAAGTGGGACATAGAATTAAAAAGGTTGGGAGACACTGGTGTGTAATGTCTACACATAACCATGTTCCGGTTTAATGGTGCTGTAAACTAGAGAAATTACTGGGGTAACGAGACTTACCACATTATGTCCCGAGGCACAATGTGGTGCTGTGTATACCATGGTAACTAACTCCGCGTTGTTATGTACAAGCGTATCCTTTACTATCAGGTGAACGCTATGTTGTCTAGTTGAATAAAAAAATGTTGTCAAGACATTGTAGGGTTTATAACTATGTTCAATTGCGATCTAACCCTAACAGTGCTAAGTAAAAACGACTTGAGTTACCGTGTACAAGATCAGGTCGGTCCGCGCACTATCTGATGCTGGAGCGCGTAAATTAGACCACTCGACGATCACTGTACCTAGAATCATTGTACTTATTATAGTTCATTTATCTATCTATTTGTTATTTAAAAAATCTAGATTTATTAACTAAATTACTTACCTAATGTTCTCATCGTTGGTACTGCAAGAATTTGGGATCCTTTACTAGGATCAATGTTATATATCTAGTACGTTAATGAAGTTCTAGATATCAGATGACTAAAACAGCTTCTGTTAGAACATATCGGTTTCTTTCTGGTTTTTTCCAACAAAAGCTTAGGGTAAGTGAAGGTTAAACTTAACGAGAGAAGTTTAAGAAACGAGGAGATGATTTTTTAATACATATTTTTTTTATAACACTTCTACAGCGATTTTTTGTAATAAAGTTACGCTATACGAAATATAATTCAATTACCTATTTTAAATTAATATCCTGTGTGTAGATGTATATATATAAGTAAACCTTTTAGATTGTATATAAAAGTGTAGCTCATACAATTCATTATTGTTAGCCAATTTGATAGAAAAAAACCTGCCTTCTGTTATCAGATACTTCAGTAATATTTTATGTGAAAGCTATGGCGGACAAAAGAAAACAATTCGTTCAATTAAAGTCTTGTTTTCTTTAACTTTACATCTCAAGCTAGGTTATTACTTACAGCTCCAGTAATCTACCCAAGAACAAGGTCCACAATGTTGGTAACTTAATAGGGTAAGTATTCCTTCCCTCCGGCCAAACGCATCAAAGAGTCATAGCGAATGTTTTGGCATTCTCGTTATAGTCAAAGCATTTGACATAAAACCGACATCTAATAAAATAAATCACACAAAATTGGAAGTAATGATGAAAAGAAACATTTTAAAGATGAATATAATTTAAGTAATATTAAGTTTAATCGGAAATTCAAAATGTACTACTACTCTTTAAATGTTGTTTCTTCAATACGAGTATTTACATTAAAATTATTATTGAGTTCGCTACATATTTTTTATAACATATAGTGATAATTTATAAAGAAATATTAGTTTTGGTATCAATTCTTTGATTTTTAGCTAGTTAAGATATAGTTTTTATGTAAAAATCTATATAACAAAGTATTTTTTAAAGCAAGTCCAGAACTATCTAAATCAGACAGAGTAAGTGTCGTATAATTATTATTTACGTGTACGTATGTATACTTATATGTATGTATATATATGTTAATAACTTTTATTTATATGTAGATATATTTATGGTATATACGGTTTGTATCATGACTTATTTAAAAATATTTTACCTTTGAGTACTTACCATATACCACAACATCTGACCTCCATAAAGTTTTTCTGGTAAAAAATAATTGCTGATATTAAACCCACCTTTGGTTTATCACATTTTGTTTAAGTCCTTACAATAAAATATTAAAAAAAAATTAACCAGCATGAGAAATTTATTAAAATTATACTACTGTATAAATGTAGATAATTCAGGCGTTAAATTGATAACGTTCTTTTTATCATCGGCTAAAATGGAGGACAGACACTATACTTAGCATCAGTACTGGGAGTTTAAAAAAAACACTTAAAATTCAAAATACTATCGCAGTCGTTTTTTTTTCTTTCTATTCGCATTCTTGAATGCAAATGTCTATTACAATTAAGACATGCTCCCTTATATAGTATGTAGTAATAAATATACTCGCCAATAGTAGTGATGGGATCTATCGCTCTGATGCAGGAGCACATCAAACATAGAGTAATTTCTTCATAGAAGCGCCAGTGGGAGTGAGTGAAAAATAAACGGACGTGGTTTTAATATGACTTTGTCTAATTTCAATATTCCACTTAACTAACTCTCAATAGTTCCGGGAATGTTTGAAGTACTAATAGTGTTAATAATGAAATGTTAATATAAACTAGTGGCCCATACAAAATTGTGAAACTTTGTGCACCCACAACTCGACAACCCGACCACATACCAATAAAATTCCAACGGCTCTAATCTTATCTAAGCGAGATCTGTCTGTATGACAATTTCAGCACCAGCTCCTACACCTTGTAGTTCTCCAGATTGAAAATTTTTGACGAACAGACGGACGGACATTGTCGTTTAAATAAAGATAATTAAACGGTTCGTAAATGAAAAGTACCTGGTACATTTCAATAATTTTATTTATTTATTATTCGGTTAAATACTCAAGTTACTTTTCTATTAAGTACCTATATAAGTGATTAATTTAATTATACTATATAATGAAAGAAAACAATCACGTTACTAAAAAAAAAAACAAAATTAAAGTATATATTAAGATATGATATTAAACTGGTCTCCTCTTAACATTTACAGCAATTCTGATGCTGTGCTGTTTATTATGTGGAGTCTTTGTAATAGAGAATTATAAATTAATGGTAATCTTATTATCCATGAATATATTTACATAGGTTGTATTATATATTAATATATCTATAATTCTGATGAAGTTTAAAGGAAGTAGAAGTAAAGGAGCAACGCAGTTGTAAACGTGGTATCTCTGATAAGTGAAGACGGAAGACAATAAACAGAAGAAGAAGTAGAAGAAAGTAAAAAGAAATAATATAATTAAAAAGGAAATAAAAAGGTGACCGAAATATAAATGAGTTTTAAATATTAAAAGTAAATGAGATATAGTCGGAGTGGTGATGTATGTGAAAAGGACAGAAATGTAAATAAAATACAGTATGGAAGAAATGGTTTGGAAGATTATAATGAGAATATACATAACAACGAAGATGTTAAATGAAAAGGAAGACCCCGGCCCAAATAACCAAGGAGAATGATTGAAAAAATATTATGGAACTTCTAGTGAATCCTTACGTCCTTTTGGTGAACCTTAACATCAGCAGATGGTATACATGTACGTTGATTATTAAAAAAAAAGTTTCTCACAGCATTGTTAATTACAATGATAATTTATGTTTTGAGTGAATATAAAATTACCATGTGCCATTAAATTTACCATAAAAGGTGACATTGATCTTGGCAATCTTGTCGAAGGTGAATTTGAATTGCATGTGATGAGTGTCTACTTCCTGTATGTAGTGAGGATCGGTTATGAGCATGTAGCTGTTGTTCCTCACGTAGTCCCTCACGCGGGCTGGTACGGCCTTCGTGAACGGAGAGTTGTTCTCTTCCGAGTGAGTTCGCGCATAGGTGTAAAACTTCGTGACGCTTCTGGCTTTGCACATTGTGTAGAGCTTCACACAAGTCACAGACTCGAAGTTCGTGTCGAAGATCAGAAGCTGAAATAATTTGTTTATCCAACAAAGCTATCAGGCGATATATACGTACACTTATTGATAAGTGATATGCCTGCCTATAACAAGAATGGCGCCGGTTAGGATGACACACAATACTAATATTCTCATTACCTTAAAACTTAATATGTTAAGTCTCGTTACCACAGTAATTTCCATAGCTACAAGGCCTCTCAAAACCGGAACAGTACCAAGCTAGATAGTCTTCTATAACAAATACTGTCACAAAAGTATAGAGAGAGCTAATAGATATATAGAGATTTAAGTAATATTACAGGTCAACATTTTTGGTCTCTGTTTGCGTCTTTAATGTCTTTGGACAATAGAGTGACAAATAGATGAATCAAAATTATTTAAGTGTATTCGCATAAAGCTATTTTTTAACTTTTACTGAGAAGCCAAGAGTTCATCGTACCCTTAAATAAGACCTTTCGGTGAGCATCAAAAGTACGTCAAGCTTCCTTAGAGCAACAACCACTAGCCTACCCTAGGCCAAGGAATGGTCATGCATGGTACTTTCCACTTCACTGTTGGTGATCAGCCCACAGGTTGCAAGACTTTTCTATTCCACCAGACTAGAACTTCTATCAGCTGTAATTACTTACCGCAAAAACACCGATGCCGACAGGACTTTGTGTTGTAAACACATCCTCTTCTTTATACATTATTGTCTCGGTATCTTCCGGATAATAACAGCCTTGTACTGTTTCTGTATAATTTGCCCTCCCTAAAAAATATTAATAATTGGAATATATATTATATATAAAATATCTAACTTCTGTACGTTTATTTCTTAAACTACACAAGGATCACAATGTATGAAGATAAAACATTGTGACGCTTTTGGAGAACTCCAAGAGCAGTTTGGAGTATAGATTAAAAATCTGTCTACAAAATGTTACAAATATAAATAATTGGAAAAGAAAAGTTTTTTAGTTTACATACAGATTTCCTATAAAAAAATTATCACTGACTTTTAGAATCTATAACTAAATACAGTGTTGTTGTCTTTCTGTCTTATAAGAGCTGGAGTATTTTAGGCAAGCGCATTATCTCCTCAGTAATTCAACATTAGGTGAATTGTTAATGCGTTAATGTTTAAAAAAGAAGTAGATGTGTTTATGATGCTAACATCGTTCCATTGCAATTGATTTGTCATGTAAATTGGCGAAGAATAAGTCGATGAACGCTTTGTAGCCGTAAGCGGTGTGGATAGCTTCGTGATAGTACGAGGAACGGCGCGTGCTTTTCCTCACTTCGGTTTTATCTTTAATCCACTTGACATACGGAAATAACTCTATGTATCTCGCTGGTACCGAGCACCCAGGTCCATGAGTGCTTAAACCCATCTATAAATAATATAACTTTAAAATACAGAAAGAAAATAGATTTTTTGATAGTTTCTATTTCACTCACAACCCAAAAGGATTATTTTAGATTAAGGATATTGAAGACCATAGTCGTTAAGTCTTTTCAAAATATTGTAAGAAAATAATATTAGACTGTTTAAATAAGAATAAAACAAGAAAAAGACAAGTGAATGTAAACCAACTAACTGATTGAAAATAAACAGATTTATCAAAAATGTCTAAAGTAGAGAAATGTAATAAAAAAACGAAGAAATTTTATGTGTATATATAGACAGAGGAATACGTATATTCGTAAGTTATAACAAGCATTAAGAGTTTGTAAACAACAGAAGTGGTATGGAAAAAGGAAATACAAGAAATAAAAAACTGGAAAACTTAGTATTAGAAAAAGTCAGATTAAGCCCGGCCCCACTACACTGGTAAACGTAAAATAACCTATACTGGTAAACATAAATACCATATACAAATCCATTTTGTAACATAAAATTACAAAATGGTTTTGTATATGGTATAATTTAGAAGTCGAAAACGAAAAACTACGATGCTTTGTCAGGTAATAATTATAATGTACATAAAACCTTTTATCATTTTGAGCCTAAAAGAGAAACGAACTCCTTTCATGTACTTACCAAAATCCATCCTTCTGTGTAGTTGCTCACTAAAGCCATGCCGGAGCTAATAACACAGGATTTCTTAGAGTTCATAGCGGTGTAGCATATTGCGTTCGGGGGCCAAAGAAAATCAAAATTTATCTAAAATTTAACCGTTAGTTAATCATTGCTGAACCACCTAAGTAATGTGTGCAGGGTAATCATCATACTTGTCACATTTGACAGACTTGTGAGCAAAAAGCAGTATGTTGCTATAGGTCACAAGAAAACTTGCTGGTAGGGAATTGTCTTATGCATTTTCTAAACGAAGATCAGAATCATTATTGATAACAAACAGTAGTTTAAGAAAGGCTTTGAAAATTAAGATATTCGGCAGTTAGTATAAAGATAGGAATTTAATAAGTTTCATAAGAACCTTGCGCAACATTAGGCAGTAGACTGATATTACTAATGAAGAGCAACTGCCGTTGTGCCGCAAGGTGAGAACACATTCTCAAATCTGATGGCCAGACTCTAGTAATAAATAGGTACTTTAAGAAGAAGACCTGTATCTTTCTTAAGAAGCGACAACAAAACTTCGACTTTGGAAGAGATGCGGCTGTCCATGAGAGACGGTTATCACTTACCATCACATAGGACTTATTCACCTACCTATCACCTCTGGAGATGTAAATATTTGAAGATCTGTATTTTCTTAATATGTACATGACAATTATTTTCTCAATTCTATGTTCATTTACCTCTTCTCTGAAGTAAAATTCTTCGCATGTAGTCCGACTAACGTAATCCATAGGATAAATCTCCTGTTCCAATTTAAAGCGATCTAAAATTTAAAATACAGAAAAAGAGATTACTATAATGAATAGACTGTTTAGCAAGCGATTAAGTATAATTTTTCAATATAATCTAATTGAAATTTATAAGATTTAAATCGATTCCAATTACTATGCTATTAATATATCTTGTTTTTTATATGAATTTTTTAAATTATTCTTTATGGTCTACCTACAAGCAGTTGATTTATAAGTTAGACTAACTTTTAAGAAAAGTCATGGAATTCCAATTGCAAGAACACAAAATTTTTCAACATCCACCGATAGACGTCTACCGCTGAAAACCACGTTTCCATCTTTCACCACGCTGGACCTGCGCGGGTTGGAGGGGAACAAAGTTTTTATTTATGAATATTATGTAACATTTTTAAAGTAAGTGTACTTTCGAAATCTGTTCAATTGTTAATGAGAAAAAGACAAATACCCGAGTTAAATTAAAGACACCCTCTTTTGGTAGTTAAGCTAATTGCTTAATAAGAATTTAAGTAAAGGGTCATTTAATTTTCTACATTCTACTGCGATCAGCCAAAAACTAAGCATATTTTTAGGGAGATTAGACATTCAAAAAAAATCGTTATTAGAAATTGTCATCCTTCACATCAGAGCTTAAATGATCTTATTTTTATTTATTGTGTTATAGCAGCCCTTTTTGGGTCTCCCCTTGTAACCACATTTCGATAAAGTAGGTTAGTACTAACCTTATCCAAATGAGATTATAAAGGTAAGCAAAGGATTATTTAACTTACTGTCTCTATATCCCACGTTAAAAACCTGAGTCCATCTGCTGACTTCCTTGTAAGTGCTTATCAGTCGTATAGGTTTCCCTGTATCAAAAAAATAATAAGTCATAGATGTGAGTAAATAAAAAATTAAACAGAACCTAGAATATTTCAATGTGGATTCCTTTTAAATAGCCCTAAAGTTGTATCAGGGTTCTACGTATGTCAGACAAGCATTTAGTAATTACACATTAGATTTGGTAAACTAAATTTATTATAATTGCTAAGAATATGAGATAATTGCGGGCAGGTACTCCTCAAATTGAGTAATTATAATTTTTTCTCATTAAATCATCATCGGCCGATAGACATCCATTGCTGCCCATAGACCTTCCAATAAGGAGGAATTTGGTCCATCTGCCACTACGCTGGCCCAATGCGGGTTGGTATGGAGCTACAACCTTGTTTTTTGATTAGCAGGGTGCTCCAAGAGCAGGTAAGGTTGATTTGGGTCTCGTAAGTTGTTGTGTGGGATCCCTTACACCCCTTCTCTCTCTTAATAAATATTATCATCGCCACAAATATAGATAATAAATATAGTTTAGTGTTTTCCATACAGACGCGAGGATCTGCAACGTTTTCCAAAAAAAGGATAACTATTGTGTTCAAATTTCCTTGCTCGTATTCAGGATGCAATATGTTACCGACGAGACGACAAAACCATGGCTTTCCTTTGTGGTAAAACATGGCTTTGGACGATTTTCTAGAAAGAGAAAAGAAAGCGATAAATTTAAAGGAACGACGAAACTAAATGACAGTTAAAACATCTTTGATGAGTTCTTTTAAAGCGCAACATAGATAAATGGATGCAGAAGAAATAAGAATGTTTGAAATCAATTCAGTAGACCTATGTTCAACTGTAGACATGAAAGGTTGAAAATGTGACGATGATGATGAAATAAATAAAATAAGTACTACATTCGAAATCAATTTTCATCAGATTTTCAGAATTTAAGAGATACTTTATAAAAATTATTGTGGTGTATAATAGGAAACACTTTATGAAAGTAGCCATCTTTAAAAAAATTCAAAAAAGGTAGAAATTGATATGAAGTTGTTATTTTGACAAAATTATCCAAAAACAAACATCTGGACATCATTAGCAGCACGCGGTAGTCCACTCTTAATTAAATTGTATCCCAAAGAGTGATATGCACAATTTAGTGCTGTGGATATGCACAAATAGTATTGTTTTATATATATACGTGTAGTGTACATAAAGAATAATAAAAAAAAATTGTGCCCATGTGTCTTTTCCCTTTAATTTCAATAGCTACAACACTCTTGAAACCGGAACTGAATACTGACAAAGTAGAGCTGACCTTAAGGTTAATACTTAGAGGTGGCCAGGAGACCTCCTGCAATAGCGTCCTACCACCAGTAAAATTCTTGACTTACTTCAATGAATCCCACGAGACAGCTCCGATTTCCTTTGCATTTCCTATTGCTATTCTATATTCTATCATCACAATATTTGTCACTTCCTCTAATGAATCATTGTCTAAAAACATCATCAGAAATTTTGGATTATATGAAACGAAACATTTACTGTCAAATTCCACACCACCTTAGTAGCGTACGATTAAACCGCTTGACTTAACGTGGTCAATGTAATAAACTACACGTTGTGTTGTTAGGTTTGTATGGGTTTTTACGAACTTACCTGACTAGCTACCAACATCACGTTGAAAATCTACCGCTTTAACAGTATTACTGTGTCCCAGTAACGTATGCGGGCCATAGTATTCTACACGAGCGCCTTCCTCCGCCTTTCCACGGTGTCAATATCACTTAACACCATTTTAAATAAGGGTTTTTCATTTAATTTTTGGGGTTTAGTTTCAAATGGACATTATAATTATAACTTGATAATCATAGAGTCAAACGACAAATCCAAAACTAATGACTTGTAAAAAGAAATTCCAATGTTACCTGATTTATACATAAGCACTCCCATCCATGGCATTAATATTACCTTCTTACCCTTTGCAGAAAGTGAACAATCCTCTAATGATATAAAACCTATAACAATATAACATATTTGACATATTTTTTGAAGACATTATATTAATCTTTAAATCCAAGATGTTTGAAGGTTATGAAAAAATCTGAACAATATCTGATCTTCGATCGTGATGCAAAAAAATCATTACTATTTTTTATTTACTGAACCTTTTACTATTATCATATAGAACCTTTTTTAGTCGGTGTTAAAATAATATTTAAGTATTTCTTGCGCTGAACTCTTCCCTTTACTGTAGCTGTAATAGAATATGGCTCTTCGACTAATTTAAAAAAAAGTTAACTTAAAACCTGTACACATTTTGTACGTAAAGGATAGCTGCACTACAAAAATTGTTATGTTTCTGTAGGTTTATGTAAATATTTAAACTAATAGTCGGAAAGAATTGAAAATTAAAATCTTTAGAATTTTACTAAAAAGACATGTTTTTGTAGAATAATGAAAAATTAAAAGAAAATATTTAAATTCCCAAAAGCTATTTATATTCCTTGGCGAAATTATCTACTTCTTAACGTGCCTTTTCGACCAGCGGACGTTGGTGGTCAGTTCACTAAATTAAAAGATATTATAGAAACCTTAAATTGGTACTCACACAATAAAGTAAAAATAGTGGTGATTAACAGATTCATTTCAAGAAGATTAATCAGACATTGTTCCTCTATCGCAAAGAACCGACTACTGCAGTAGTAAGGCAACGCGCGCCAAACAAAAACTGTTATACCAAAACCGTGCCGATGTTTTATGACATATAAGTAATGTTTGAAGAGTTAAATATAATATTTAAGAAACGGCTGATGCCATAGTGCAGGATGTAATATCATAACAGTTCCGTATATATTATTGTGACGTCACTATACACCGAAACACAACCAAAGCTACTAAAATAGGCGACTTCCGGAATCGAGTGAAGTGAAGTTAAAGGAGTAAACATAAAGATCTCTT
>DWLS01002609.1:0-17709 GCA_018246255.1 Pachliopta kotzebuea | reverse complement strand
AAAATCGTTAAAACTTTTGTTACGTCACAAACTGTTTACTCTTTCCTTTTGTTGAAAAAATCGTTAAAACTTTTGTTACGTCACAAACTGTTTACTCTTTCCTTTTGTTGAAAAAATCGTTAAAACTTTTGTTTCGTCACAAATTGTTTACTCTTTCCTTTTTCTCCGATAAAATTGTCAAGACTTTTGTTAAGTCACAAATGGTTTACTCTTTCTTAACCTTGCTCCTCCTTTTTTATGAAAGAGTTGTTATGATTTTTTTCCACTTCTTCTCCTTCCCATCCCCGGAAAACGGCCATCGATAGTGAAGATCGGATGAAGTCATTGCAATAGTAGGGACTACATCCAGCGGCGTATATCCCGACTGATGGTAATCACGGAGCGACGGTGGTGAAGGTTTGAAGGGCGCTGTAGCTGATAAAATATCTGGTAGTAATAGTTTAAGAACTTGGAAATGTATCGGCGGTGAGTTTCTCCTAATGAATTTCATTATCAACTGGCGAGCAGTAATAAATGTTACTGTGGCCCGTTTCGAAAGGCGCTGTAGCTAATAAGACTACAACACATACTGTTGGTATTTTTTTTATTATAATCTTTTTTATACTGCTGATCAGTAAGAAATATTAATATGCTCTTGTCGACTGCAATAGGAGTTGCGGAGGTACTTTACTAGTTACCAGTAAACAGTAAGCGCAGTGTAAATTCTTCGTAATTATTACAACATAATGAGATTACGTAACCGGAGGCCATCACCTTAGTTAATTACACCGAAATAATTGACTTTTATTTGAAATACATTGTAGAGTCACACTTGACCTTATCGAAATCCCTCATAACGAGCGAGGCGATAGATATATATTTGCCCACTGCTAGGAATTTTGCCCAGCTACAGTTAAATAACGACGCAGCCCGAAAATCACCTTTTAAAATCAAATTAGTACTATCTTTATTAGAAGTAGCCGAATAGAACGGTAATGGTTAAGAAGACGGTGAAGTTGATGATGGAGATAATGGTGTAGCTGATAGTTGAGGTAATCATTACCTTATGACTAATCTGATAAAAGAGATAATGGTGGAGTTGATGGTGGTGCTAATAGACAGGTAGATGATGAAACGGACGGTGGAAGAGATGATGGAGCTAATAATGAAGCTGATAGTTGAGCTAATTGTTAAGCTGATGGTGAACCGGATGGTTGATGTCAGTCAAGTAGACCCAGTATTACAGAAGTACCTAATATGATTCAAGAACTGTATTGTAATTTGATTAGTATGGTTTCTCCCGTCTATTGTACAATAAATCTACCATCGTAGCTCCTCTGCATTGCCTCCAACGAGGAGCAGGACTTACCATCAGATGCCATTAGAATGTTGATCTTCAAAGGGAACTCCAACCACCACTTCAAAATTGATGAGAAGCAAAGAGGAACAATTCAGTATATACTAGTAAGCTTCTCCGTCGTTCTTTGTGGTTACTGTTGCCGTCGCCAGCGATGGTGACCATTCCAACAAGAGAGTCCATTATCTTCACCATCAACAGGCCGCGGCAATCTACTGCTAAACATAAGCCTTTTCCAAGAAAGGAGCAGTCACTTCTCTTAACTACAAACGAGGTTAATGTATGAGAACGGGATATACCTTTGAGAAGGTAAACAGAGAGAGACAGCAATAGTTAGACTAGTTAATTGATGGAAGTAATATAACATTGATTGTTTCTTTCTCTGTCTCTCCCCATACCTCTGTCTCTTTCGCGTAGCGCGCAGTATAGTGCGGAGATTAGTCCGGTAGATGGAGTGCGTGCGCAATACAGAACGCGGTATGAACTACAGGGGGAACTATACAGACGCTCTCCGTCTCAATCGCACATACGCTAAACTATATACAGCTGTCTCTTTCTTTACGTAAAATCCAAATATTCCTGTATTTATATATATATTTTTTTTCATGTTTTAAACCTAACTTTCTCATTTCATCTCCCACCTCCTATGTCGACTGGTATAGAATGCCTGTAGGCATTAAGTCCATTTACTGGGCACCTAATTTTAGGTGTTGCAATAAATAAAAAAAAAAGAATTAGCAGCGTAGTCGCTCCGTGTGAGTACGACACCTTTTGTACTGTAGCAAATGGTATATAAGTTGGTTCTAATGTAATCCGTACGTCAGAAACCAGTTGCAAAAGAAACCATCAAGTGTAGCAGGTCGGTAAGGTATTTTATTTTTAAAATCCAAGGGGATATTTTCAGAGGGGGCGAGGGTGGGGGGCGAGCAGCGTGAATCAATATTTTTCGCTTCCGTGTACATTTTGAGCAATGATGACGTCGCTGTGTTCCAGCTGCTAAATTAATATAGTAGTACACCATCACTGGTATCCCTGGTGGTGAAGATATTGCATACTTCGAGAACTGAGCTCTAGTACAAGTAGCCTTTTAGCCGTTGAACGAATCGTGGTCCAGGGAAAGGTTGAAAGTGGCCACGAGGAAGTTAAGCTATGAGGTGGAGTGACCAGGTAGAAGTAAATGGCTCAACACATATACACGAGGAAAGCGGCCGGTGTAGTTGGCCCTCAACACGTTAAGTGATGACAACAACCACTTTGGTAAGAGTGATACCGAGAAAGAAGACTGTCCTGGGGAGTAAGAGGTCCCATAAGAATTCATGGGACTTTGTTTTTTGTGTGGGAGGAAAAATATCTTTGCACTGTCTCGGAAGTGTGTCGTGGCGGAAGAGAAAGTGTGGGACTTGCACCCACTAAAAACCCCCACGTGAGCCCTCGTCCGCATTATTGGGGCAAGGTAGTGCCAGCACGTTTGCGAGGGTGGCTCGGCTCACCAAAGTCACAATCCAGACTTGTGTGAGGTCGTGCAGGCTGGCGGAGAATCCCCCGACGACCCCGCTACCGGGGTTTCCGGGGATGCTCCTTCTTCTACGCGGCCTCCTTCTGCGACATTAACTCTTCGCAAAAGGAGGCCACCGTCTGCCACGAGCTCTCGCTGTCGAGCATGGCGATGACCACACTCGACAGCGAGAGCTCACCCTCTAAGGCTCCCACGTAAGGCACTCTACCAGAGTGATGAGCGCCGTGTCTTCAGGCGCTCCACACTCGTAGCAGACTGGGTCGGCTACCTTCTGGCGATCTGATGCAATTACTTCCCGACACAACCGTATCCGGATAGTACCTGCACCAAACGGACGGTGAGCGATCCAGCTGATGATGGTCCCTCCTCAACCCAAATTTTAGACTTTAAAAAAGCTTTACAGCCAAGATCTATAATTTCATCGACATTAAACTTTATAATGTTTCCTCACGATGAGCTTTTAATTCTCAGGGTGAACAATGACACCCAATCCTGTCAGCAGCTCCTTGGAGGACTTCGCTACCATCAAGGATAATTTGGTGAGCAAGAAGGAGGAGAAGCTGGGTCTCGTGTACACCAACGTCGTGATATATACAATCTACCACATCAGCGCATTGTACGGACTTTACTTAGGGATCTCTTCAGCGAAATGGCAAACTGTTTTACTTGGTTAGTAATACATATACTTATACTGCTAGTGGTGAATCTAAATTACACTCTTTACCACCGGCTACAGCCTGTGAAAGTTTCATCGAAATCGGTTCAGTTATTCCAAAGACTATAGAGTACATAACAGAGCCAAGAAAATTGGATAATACAAATGGAAATAACTGGATATTTATCTGGTGGTAAGTTTTTGCTGGTGATTGTCCCGATCTGGTGCTAGTGTATACCATCATAACAAGCACCTGAGTTGTTATAGGCACCTCGTCCAAATTAGTTTTTTTTTTATTACATCACCAAGTTGGCCATAAATATTCAAAGGTTAATCCCTGAACTGTACATGTTTTCAACTCGTTAATTGTAACTCATTTAAAGTATCGTTTATTAATGAGAATAAATCACCATAAATTTACCCAGCGCAAAATACATGCCCACTTTTCAATCACACCGCTGGGACTGGGATCTTATGTGTTATAAATAATTGAAACGAATATGCCGGAACTATTCCGTAACAACCACTTTTGTAAAGTTTTTCATTAAATAGACGCCCACCGCTGGGCAAATTATCTGGGCTTGTTATAAAAAATTGAATTAATATCATCAGGTATTATATTATGGAAGCTGTCCGTCCTTGGCACGACCATGGGCTCGCACAGACTGTGGACTCACAGGGCATACAAGGCGAAGCTGCCGCTGCAGATCCTCCTCATGCTCTGGACTTCCCTAGCTTGCCAGTTGACCAGCTACAACTGGGTCAGGGACCACCGGATGCACCACAAGTACACCGACACTAACGCCGACCCCCACAACTCCAGGAGGGGATTCTTCTTCTGTCACATAGGCTGGTTGATGATAAAGAAGCACTCTGAGTTGAAGCGTCTCGGCAAAACTATCAACATGGATGATGTGCACAGCAACCCAGTCCTGATGTTCCAGAAGAAGTAAGTAGTTACAACGAGCCATTTAGTCTATGTCCAATAGTGGTCATCACGTGGATGTGATGATGACTAAGAAGTTATCAAACATTACTGCGGATCTTTGTATAATTTGGAGACCGGTCTGAATTTTCGAGTTATAGTGAAATTCTGATGATGACAAGGTTTCTCCGGAGCTAATCAGCCAACTGCAAGGTATTTTCTGGGAGTGATGAAACTAGGAGTTGAAGTAAGCATACATCATCGTTGTCGAACAGCGATCAGAGGAAGGTATTGCTTCTGTATGGAAGTCGAGCGTCTGAGGGATTTCAGTCCGCTGAAGTTCCACCGTCGATCGCTCTCATTATATTGGTGGTCTACTATTCCAAAAGAAGTTCTACGAACACGTGTTGGCCTTTTACAAAACCTTAACATTTAGTCAGTCGAATTCTGAATAATCTAACCCACTAACAAAAATAACGGGAGACTTGACATCGCACCACGAATCGTCATCATCATCCTCAGCTGATAGAAACCATTTGCTGGGCATAAGTCTCCTCCAAAGATCTCTTCACTGATCGGTCTCTTCAGCGGTGATCCTCATCAGTAAAAGGAACAATCATCCTGATCAATTTACTATTCTCTTACATCATAAGGTACGCCATCCCGTTCATGGGGACAATCTGCTACATCCTGCCCGTCGTTGCACCAATGTATTTCTGGGACGAGACATTCAGCAACGCTTTCCACGTCAACATCCTGAGATTCATACTCGGCGTACACTCCATCTGCTCGATCAACAGCTTCGCTCACAAATGGGGCAGCAGACCTTACGACGACAATATATATCCGGTGGAGAACATTGGTGTCTCCCTCGTGACCTTCGGCGAAGGGTTCCACAATTACCACCACACTTTCCCATGGGACTACAAGGCCGGCGAACTTGGCGACAACTGGCTCAACTTGAGCTCATTGATGATCGACTTCTTCGCTTGGATCGGGTGGGCTTACGACCTGAAGACCGCTTCTAATGAAGTTGTCCAGAGCAGAATCGCGCGCAGTGGCGACGGCAGTCACAAGACTATAACAAAGCTGATGTACTAAAGTATTCGTTATGTTCAATGCAGTATGGTCTATTGCTCTCTGCCATATTCATTTTGCGTCCCTCCAAAAAGCTGGTCGCGCGTGGTCTACGAGCGAAAGTTTTTTTGCGTTCCTTAATAAAGAAAATTTTGGAAATCTGCCTTTCCATCAAAAATAAATAACTAATTTCTGCTTTTCCTAACTCTTTCACGTCTTTTCATCGCTCAGTCTTTATCATTGATCGGAGCAGCCAAAATATTGTAATGAGTCTATAAAGACAAGAAACAGAGAAAGACAAAAAAAAGCGCCTGCCAAATAATATCAGCAATATTAGTTTAACTGATGACTTGCAGTAACAATTTCTCAGGCGTTGAATTAACTTGTTTGCAAAGACTGAGTTTTGAGCTGGATAAGTAATACTTTAATAAAATTAAAAACTTACTTTGGTAGTGATTGTTTTTTTAACTTACCTGGTTAGCTATCATTACCATGTTGAAATATGCTATCATGACACCATCGCTATATTCTTCTTGAAAAGATATGAGAGCCTGAATATTCTAGAAGAAATCTTCGTCATTAAACATTATATAAAATTTCAAGTTAGCTCGTCGCAGATATGATAAAAGTTAAAGTAACTTAATATTTACTTATAAACTTAACGTAATTCACTGAAGCATTCAGAGAATAATTTTTTACAACATATTAATCGAAATTTTGTTAACAAACAAAACGAATTACGACGACGAAAACACGTCTCATTTACATACTTCAGAAACAGAATAAAAAGGTTTTTTTTTAATCAAAAACCTTAAAAAACCAGTTGTAAAAATAACCGAATGCACATTTGATGCTTATATATGCAGGTGAATAAGGTTTTTCATTCAGAGTAAAATATATCGTCGTGAGGATATTTTAAAGGTAAGTAAGAGTTTGCGTATTAACATTTTGAATTATTCAAACTCTAGACCCTGGTCTTTGTATTAATAATTTATTCGATGGGACGACGATACGAGCAAGGCCTGACCTGATGGTAAATGATACGCTTACACATAACAAGGCACTTGTTGAGATGGTATACACAACGCTCGTCGCTTTGAAACGCAAGGTATTAACTCTCGTTACCTCAGTAATTTCATTACTGGTGGTAGAAATAGGAACTGCGGTGGTACCGCAATACCATCGTAGATTATAGTCAATCAAATAGCTAGTGAAATAACTGCATTAACAAGATTTCATGAAACATTATCATCAATCAAGACATCTACTGCTGGACATTAGTCTCCTCTAATAGTAATAGATTTGGGCCGTCTACCACCATGCTGGCCCAATGCTGTTTGGTGGGGAACCAGAGACTTGTTTGTTGATTAGGTTGCACTACGATCTGATGATTATAGTAAAGATTCGTCTTGATAATGATGATGAGAGAGATTTTATAAGATGTCATCATTCTAGTAAATTTACTGATGGAATTACTCTGACTCTGACTGGTTTAATATGCTACTGTTGATAGATCCTCGGTGGTGAAGCGATTAAACGCTTGCTTTATAACATTGTGGTGTAAAGATCGATTTTATCGCTACATGTGGTGGAGTCACTAATGGTAGGGCTCTGTTACCCGTTACCGTCTAGGTCAGTGATTCCCAAAGTGGTCTATATCGACCCCTTAAGTCTATGACAACCTGCAAGGGGTCTACGTTAGCGAAAAAAAATTTGAGGGTCGATGAAATGAAAATAGGGGTTCAAGATAGTGGATCTCAACACACACACTGATAGTACCTATTTACTTACATCATACTATCTTATAATATCAAAACATATACATTATTTATTAAAGTACCTATGAAGTAAAACAATTTATTGTATATGTTTATAAAATTGTAGGATGTTGGTATTCGCTTTGTGGTCGCAATACATTTTGAACTTGTAAAAACCTGAGAGTCACAGTTTAATTTAAATTCAATTAATAAATGTATAAATTAACATGTGTGTTGTTTACTTTAAGTTTTTAACATTAAACTTCACTACAGTTATAAATGTACATGAGATCAATATCATGTAAGTAGGGGGTCTACACAACACGGAAAAACATGGCAAGGGGTCTGCGACACAAGAAAGTTTGGGGAACTCTGCTCTAGGTAGATAACACCGCAGCTGCTGCAGCAAGTAAACAGTACTGTGCGAATATTACTGTGTTTACAGAAGAGTGCTGTAAGCTAGTAATTACTGTGGTAACGAGTCTTACTCATCTAAACCAGTGTTGTAGGGAAGCGTTCACTTACCATCAGGTGAAAGCCTTGCTTGTCTTTTTAGAACATCGAACAAGAAAGTTCGATTGTGGGTATGGTTTTGTCTATATTTTCACTCTCATGTAGGTTGGTGATGGTATTACTGTGTTCCGTGAACATGTGAGAGGAGAAGAGAGAGAGAAGCACAATACGTGTGAATGACCGTCATGCTAAATTAACAATACTTACCTGGTTAGATTTTAATTATGCTTTCAATGACGTAGACATTGAAATTATGCTAAGTATTATGCGCTCTCTCAACCTGTATTATTTTTGAAGGTAATTGGATATTTTTTATTTTTTTTTCTGTATATATACCATACAAAATAAAACTATTTTAGGAATATGTAAATTAATTCCAAATTTTAATATATGGAATATTCTATTTTTCATATTAATGAAACAGGTTATGCTGACGTCACTTATTTGTATGTTGAGTATATTTAAATGCATAATAATTTTTCCACTCAGCTGAAAAACGTTGCTGGAGTTCCACAAGGAGTCGTATTGCCACCGATGTTGTTTACAATTCCCTAATTAACAATTTATTCCTAAATAAATCCGCGACTCGTTTCCTTCTTACCACAAGTATGCTAGCGACCTTTAAATTTATACCCAAGTTTATGTTTACTCAAGTTTATAAACAGGACCAGGACTAGCGCTGTAGACTAATCATCAGAAATCACCGAGAAAAGCTTGGGTATAAATTAAAAGGTCACCAGCATACTTGCGGTAAGAAGGAATATCGAAATATATTTCGATACGGAGGAAACTTAAATTTCTTTATATAATCAAGACAAGCGACCGTGATGTGTAACTTTGAATTAATTGCTTAGATTAACTAGGTCCGTCCCGCCTATCACTTTTAACCTAATTCCTTACAGGGTAAAGAGCTTGGATATTCATTGACTCCTGTTTATAGTGGATACCGCAAGTTAGGATAATGTGTAGGAAGATAAAACTATGACCTCGTTACACAGACTCATTTTCGCAAATTTTCAATTCTTGTCTATTTATAATTAAGAAATATGGCAATGTTTTTGAATTTCTTAGAAAATTATAATAGATATCAATACATCTTCGATAGAATATCCACATTCTATCAACTCTATACAACTCATTGTTCAATCTTCTAATATTTCAACGCCTAAAATCAATTTAAATTAATTTCTTTTTCCCATATCCCTTACTCCCGTCCTCTATAAATATTTCTTTTCGTGTCCTTCCTCCTTCTTCTTAAACTCCTTTTCCAATTACAAAAGTTCACTTATAGAATTCTTAACGTATATTTATTTTCAAATTAATCTTCTAAGAGCTAACTAATTACTATCACAAAGTAAATTTCTTTATTAATTATTATTTGTACTATTGCTTATAACATTCATCAAATGCTCTTCTTTGTTGTCATTGTCTGGGAAAAACCGATACCTGCTATTTCCAATAGTCTAAGTAAAACCGCGTTTTAACAGTAGTATACCATCAGGTAAAGTTTGTGTAAAATGAAAAAAATCGACTCGCTTTTAATGATTTACGAATACAAGAAAAAAACCGAAACGGTTTGCATAAGTCTGTAATGAGTTAATTTACATATATTATTTATGCACGGTAATAAAAAAATTGCGTCTCAATCCCAGAAGAAGACAACAGATATTATATTTTTATACCTAAAGAGATGATAATGATGATAATCGACAAAAAAAATGTATAACACAAATCTGATAGACGGTGTGATGGTAATGCTAGCAGTTGATCGGTATGCAGATCAATGCTAAGGTACAACTGTGGTTCAATTGCTCGAGGTGAAGATGAACCTCTTCTGACTAACATTCTTTTTCAATATCAATAAATTACTATTAAACTACAACGGCTTTCAATAAGTAGTTCACTGTTGGTAGATCTCATTTGCATGTTACCGCCAAATAGTAATGTGTAAACATTACAGCGTTTACTGAAGGATGTTGTAGGCTAGTGAAATTACTGGGGTAACCAGATTTATACCTTAAATCTCAAAGCGATGAGCGCAATGTGGTACTGTATATACCATTTTAATCAGTGAAGCGTTATGGGCAATAGTATCACTTATCATCTGGTGACCGCTGTGCTCGCCTCATCTGATAGTCGAATTAAAAAAGTCCATCGCATATGGAAGGAAAAATGAGAATGTGTATCTCCTCTACTCTCTTATTAGAAAACATACACGTCTAGTTCATATTTTTATATAGAAACTAGTTTGTCTTTAAATTTATAGGTCGCAATGTCACCGGAAACAGATGAAGATGCTGCACAAGATTCACCAGTAAAAACTCTCACTGTCAGAGATGATGAAGAGAAAACGAAGATATTCCTAATCTACGTAGCTCTATACTCCTTCTTCCACATCAGTGCTGTGTACGGGCTCTACTTGGCTGTGACTTCCGCTGCTTGGAACACGATCGTATTCAGTAAGTCCATCTCTCAACCAGCGATCATAATGAAAGCTGTTACAGATTCCTCTGCGTCTTTACCATCTCTGTTCTCTTAAAGGGTATAACCGATTTTGATGAAATGTTCACTGTAACATAGGTGAAGGTATATTGCACAATTTCAGCAAGCTTATTTATTAAATATACGGTTCCGTACAAATCAAATTAAACTCGTTAACTGATATCACTTTCCATGTTAATACCAACTACTGCATGGAATATCTTTACTGTCAAGTAGTGTAGAAATATTACTGTGTTGCGAGTAGTTCTCTTTTGCCAATAACTAGAGATATACTATACTTTAGAAAGTCACACATGGTGTTTTTCCAGAGAAAATGACTCCCAAGAAATATAAAGTTATTTATTGAACTCTTGGCCAAACTTTTCCCTAAATCCTTCAAAATGTTATTCAAGTTGTAAGGTTTCTCCAGAATCTACAAGGCTCGTGGGGCTGATGATTCTGTGTTGTGGTAACTTCTTACCATCACGGCGATCTTATACCACTTTAGTGACAAAGAAAAAACATTTTTCACAGATTTCTTCCTGTGGATGTTCTCAATCTTCGGCATCACGATGGGATCGCATCGGCTCTGGGCGCACAGGTCGTACAAAGCTAAAAAACCGCTGCAGGTTCTCCTCATGATAGCCACGTCGGTCGCGTGCCAGGGCACCGTCACCAACTGGGTCAGGGACCACCGTATGCACCACAAATACACCGACACCAACGCCGACCCCCACAACGCCAAAAGGGGCTTTTTCTTCTCCCACATCGGCTGGCTGATGAGTAGTAAGCACTCGGAGGTGAAGCGTCTTGGAAAGACTATATACATGGAGGATATATACAATAACCCAGTTCTCAGATTTCAGAAGAAGTATGTCCAAAATTTATTTCTTCTCTATCAGACAAATTCACCGATTTTTACTTAGTCCTCTATGTTACTTAAATCATTGTATTCTATTTTGCAGGTACGCCTTTCCCTTCGTAAGTTCTTTATGCTTCATCATCCCTACCCTCACGGCGGTGTACTTCTGGAGCGAGAGTGTGAACAACGCCTGGCACGTCACCATGCTGCGGTTCGTCCTCAACATCAACACGGGGATGATGGTTAATAGTGTCGCCCACAAGTGGGGCACGCGGCCTTACAACAAAACTATACTCCCGGTGGAGAACCGGATCGTGTCATTCATCGCTCTGGGCGAAGGCTTCCACAACTACCACCATTCGTTCCCTTGGGATTACAGGACTGGTGAATTTGGGAGCGGCTGGCTGAACCCGAGCGCTTTGATGATAGAACTCTTCGCGAAGATCGGCTGGGCGTACGAACTGAAGACTGCTTCGTATGAAGTTATACAGGCTAAGTCTTTGAAAGACGGTGACCTACAATACCAACCCAGGAGTACCAAAAACAAAATGTAGTAGTGACGTATCACCAAAATGCATTTCACCCACCAAAAATTTCACCACCAGTAGGATCTTTAAAATTACTTGACTGTATATAACCAAATTAATTAACATGGTAGTTACAAAACATCCCAGTTATATTTCCCAATGCTGGGATTCAGGTGTGCTCTCACAAAGGTGATAAGACTATCTACCATTTCTATACCATACATACGATTGTTTTCCATTAGGGAAAGTTGTGGGTTAATGAGAATCGAACCCGTGACTTCTGGACACGTATCTGGTACGAATACCTTAGAAACTAATCTATCAGGGCTTCAGTTAAAGTTGTATTTAAGTTGCCATATAGTTATTGCTTCACACAGCCCATAGTTCAAATCCAGCAATAAATATTATGTACTCTGGTATCTTATTGTAAAAAGAAAACTTGAGCAATTTTCCCACTGTTGGGACTGGAATCATTAATTCAATAAACTGTATTGGTAGATGATATACTCGTGTTGAGAATTGTATCCGGAAAAAGAGCATAAAACTTTTTTACTAAATGAGATTTCGCGGATTAAAGGCACAGAAAATCACTAAATTCTGCAAAAACATGCAAATTTAGCTAATTCATGAATAATAAGAAATCTGGATATTAACTACGCGTACAAACTTTAAGTAAAAAAATAATAATAGTCGACTTATTTATACTGAAATAGTATATAAGATATAGACGAACAATGTTCGTGTTCAAAAACATTTTGCTGTTCGACAAAGTGAAAAGTCCGGTGAGTTTTATTCTTATTAATAAATCTCCAATATTTCGATTTATTTACCCCTACAACATCAATTACCGTTAACATTACTGTGTTGCAGTTAAAAATATTACTGGTGATGAGACTTACATCATCATTAATATAGAAAATTCAGTTTAAAACACTTTGTCTTCAACGTCTGTTTCTTCCTACATATGTAACTGCCGCTGCCATCTTGTTGAACTCTCACCATGACAACATATCTACGTCTCTATCATACGTCATATGACAGACAGAGAAAGAGATATGGAGATTATTATTACCGAGTTCATGCTCCTTGTTAATTGAAAACAGTTTAGAAATTACTGGGAACTAACAGACAGCATATATTTATTGATTTATATAAGAAATTTGCTAATAATAACAATTTTAATAAAAAAAAATCGTATTTCATTGAAAGTGGTCTATGACGTCATTTCCCCATTTATATATATACAGTTTTGAGGATGCATATAAATAAATTGATCATCAATTAGTGTTAAAAGAGGATAATGGTGAGGGGTGTTTGTATAAGAATTCATCAATTCTCATATTATGGGAAACATGTCCGTGATCACCGGTATGAATTGGTGAAGAAAGATCTTCGATTGATGATGTGTCATTAACCAAGTGAACCAATGTGGTGAAAGTCCTGCTAGATGATGTCATAGGTACAGTGGGAATTCTTGAAGAAAACTCATGTCCAGCAGTGGAACTCCGAACTGAACTGTCCGAATGTTCGCACAGTTCAGTTTGTTGGTAGAGACAAACACCGTGGTACCTACGTATTCACCACCGGCACCACTATTAATTTTCAGACGCAATGGCACCAGACCCGGCAGAGGTTGTCCCCGAGGAACTACACGCGGAAACCGTAGAGTTCAAGATCAAAGAAACTCCGGAAAAGATACAGATCCTATACACCAATGTGGTGATTTACTTGTTCTACCACCTGAGCGGGATCTACGGGCTTTACCTGGCTCTGACTTCAGCGCGATGGTCTACATTGATCTTCAGTAAGTATCCGTTTACAAATATTCTTTCTGTACGTTAAAAATGTTCACGTACCTCGTCTGTAACCAAAGGCGCAAGAAGGGGTAGAAGGTGGCAATAACGGAAAGAGAGAGGATGTAGAATGTGGGAATAACGGAGAGAGAGAAAAGGACGAAGGTTGAAATAATGTTGATAGAAAGAATGAATGTTGGGAGAAGGACGGAGGAGGAGAGCAGAATGGAGGAAGGAGTAAGGTTAAACAAATGAGGAGGATTAAGAAGTTCGGAAAGAAAAAGAAAGAAATAAAAGAAAAAAGAATTTTTGGAAAGAAACCCTAAAAGAAGTCATCGTTCTATGGGGATTTTCTCCTAGTTAAATACTTTGCCGGAGCTTATCTCCGGGGTTGGGAAAGGCAGGGTCTTTGTTCGGAACATAATTGCGGTCTTTCCAATGCTCTATAATCATATTTGGTGCTGTCCCAGCGCCGTTGCTGATGCTACCCTTGGAGACCACTTTCACATCCCCGAGCAACATGACTCCAATCACTACCCCAAGGGATTGAAGACAATGTATATCAGTATTAATATAACTATTATGACAACTGTTATATTTTGAGGAATGATCGAGATGGCCTATTTCTTCTCTCTTCTTCGCTAAAGCTTTTATCTCGACGAGACGTTAGGAGAAGAAAAGCAAAAAGGAGAGAGGAATGTTTGAAAGTTGTCCCCGAGTCGCGGAGGGGTCATCTTTCCATATTTTCTCCAAGGGCAAGTTTAATTTTCAAAATCCTATTTATCACAAATTTATTCATCACCACTGTCGTCCTCAGAGATCCACAGCTGGGCATACTTCTTTTACTTAGTCAAGAGTAGGATTAAGGATAACCCTTCATCATGTGACAGAAGTTTTGGAATTAATTATATGTCGGATTAAGTAATGAGCCCGCTACTGGGATTTTTGACTTACACTTAATAGGATATTTAATGGGATAAAATCTACAAATCTAGGAAATTTCTTGGAATATTTTGGCTTCCGTGTGAAGCTTTCTTTCATCAACAAACTGGGCTATCACCACTTAACCAACTACATCTGATTCCTTCCTTCTTCCTCTTTACAGATTACATCCTCTGGCTGTACTCGGTTCTGGGGGTCACTCTTGGCTCCCACAGGCTCTGGACCCACAGGTCGTACAAGGCCAAATTGCCTCTTCAGATTATCCTCATGGTCGCCTCCTCGGTCGCCGCTCAGATGACAACCACCAATTGGGTCAAGAACCATCGGCTGCACCACAAGTACAGCGACACCAACGCCGACCCCCACAACGCTAGGAGGGGCTTCTTCTTCTGCCACATCGGCTGGCTGCTGTGCAAAAAGCACTCGGAGGTGGCGCGGCTCCGCAAGACCATATACATGGAGGATATATACAACAACCCAGTTCTCAGATTCCAGAAGAAGTGAGTCCAAAATCTTCTCTTTACCATAATTTATATATGGATTGGAAGATGATATATCACTACACTAGACCCAATACCATATTTTTTAAGACAGGAAGTTCATTAAAGGTAAGATTACAGACCAGATACCAATGTATATCCAAATTCTTTGCGTTATACGAAGGTTCAGTTTGGATGAGGCTGAAGTAACCAAATTGGTGTCATCATCATCATCATCTCAACTTGAGAAATTTCCACTCCTGGTCGTTTGTAATACTTGGAATTAGTTGACTAAATCTGTTGTACTGTTTCAGATATGCTGTGCCATTCCTCGGTCTCTGCTGCTTCGTTCTCCCAACAGTCATACCGATGTACTTCTGGAACGAGACCCTGAACAACGCCTGGCACGTGTCCATACTGAGGTTCATCGTTAACATCAACGCGGCGATGACGGTGAACAGCGTAGCCCACATGTGGGGCACGAAGCCCTACAACAAGGACATACTCCCGGTCGACAACCAGGCGGTGTCCTTCATCGCCATGGGTGAAGGCTACCACAACTACCACCACTCGTTCCCGTGGGACTACAGGACCGGGGAGCTGGGCAACAACTGGCTGAACCCGGGCACCAGGGTCATAGACCTGTTCGCCAGGATTGGCTGGGCTTACGACCTGAAGGCGGCGACACCGGAGATGGTGAGGCAGAAGGCGCTGAAATCTGGTGATGGGTCCTATCACCACAACAGCGAAGACCGAATGTGGTGAAGTTGTAAAGGAACTAATAAACTATAATTATTAGGTAATCGTTTGAATAAATCAGGAGTTACCATCAGCTCACCGTCATCAAATCACTGCTGAGAAGCAGCTGGACCACAGGGCCAGGAATGACCAGGACACTTGACAACGAGCAAGAGCTTCTGCTGATGATGCTATATTCTCTAGTTAGGATAACATACACTACAGCGGCCTTCAACATTACTGAAAGCTTTGTAGTTATGCCACAGAAAGTCTTCGTTAAGAGACTAAAAATGTTAACGATTCAAAGAGAGAGAGAACGAAAGAGTGAGAGAAAAAGAGTGACGTATCTGGGTTCACTACCCCTTATTCAGACGACAAAGGTCCCGAGAGATAGAGAGGTAAGAAAGGGAGAGATGTATCCGGGTTATTCACCCATTATTCAGACATCAAAGGTACTGAGAGAGAGGTGGAGTATGGAAGAGAAGGAGGGAGACAGAGCGTGAGATGTATGGGGGTTATCCATCCATTGTTCATACACCAGGAATTTTGAGAGAGAGATAGTCAAATAGTGAAATATAAAGAAATACGTATCTAGGTTAACTATCCGTTATACGTACATCAAAAGTTCCAAAAAAGAGAGAGAGAGATGTGTGCGTGTTATCCACTTGTTATTCCTACATCAAAGATTCCAAGCGAGAGAGAGAGGCAAATAGTGAGATAGAAAGAGAGACGGTATCTAAGTTAACTAACTGTTATTGTATATCAAAGGTTCCAAAAAAGTGAGTATGTTTGCGGGTTATCCACTTATTTCTACATTAAAGATTCTGAGAGAGAGGTGGAGTATGAAGGAGAGGGAGGAGGACAGAGAGCGAGAGATGTAGGGGTTATCCACCCATTATTCATATAACAAAGATGCCGAGAGAGACGAAAAAGAGAGATAGAAAGAGACGTATCTAGATTAACTATCTGTTATTCGTACACCAAAGATTCCAAAAAAGAGAGAGAGATGTGTGCGGTTATTCACTTATTCTACACCAAAGATTCAGAGAGAGAGAGAGAGAGAGCGAGAGAGAAAAGTAGTGAGGTAGAAAGAGAGACGTATCTAGATTAACTAACCCATATTCGTACATCAAACGTTACGTAAAAGAGAAAGAGAGAGACAATAAATGTATGCGAGTTATCCACTTGTCATTCATTCATCAATGATTCCTTGAGAGAAATAATGATAGAGAAAGAGAGAGAGAGAGTGAAAGAGAAAGATGTATTACAAATAATCAAATGATTTATTGCTGAAGTTTTGGGGTACTGTTAATTTAGATAAGGGTCAAAACTGAACCCGAAGTTATTCAAATATATACTGCTTACTAGTAAGTAGTAATGTTTAAAGAAAAATCTATACTAGTCGAGCGACAGACTGTACGATTTTATATATGTGAAGCAGTTATGAGTTAGCATTTGAGAGGAATCCCAGATGGTGGTGAAGTCCAGTAATGTATCACTGTTCATTCTATTTCAAGACACCCTCAATTTCGCGTGTCGGTTTCACTTCACCGTCACACCAACACGAGCTGAGCATTCCTTCGGTGCTGGTGACGGTCACCGTCCCGCTGCCCACTCGAACCCGGGACCCCGTCCACTATACCAATGGACCGCCGCTTCCAATACATTACATCACATAACTATACACGATAATTTACTTAGTGCTGTTTGTAAGCCCACTAATCCCAGCAGTGGGCAAATTAAAATCCCGTTCACTGAGACCGCAGATTAATAGTACACAGGAAATCCAAAGAGATATTGCCCACGGTGTTGTTCTAATTTGCTTTATACGGTATTACTATGCCGCTGTTCGTGAGCCCACTAGTCCCAGCAGTGGGCAAATTAAAATCCCGTTCACTGAGACCGCAGATTAATAGTACACAGGAAATCCAAAGAGATATTGCCCACGGTGTTGTTCTAATTTGCTTTATACGGTATTACTATGCCGCTGTTCGTGAGCCCACTAGTCCCAGCAGTGGGCAAATTAAAATCCCATTCACTAAGACCGCAGATGAATAATAATACACAGGAATTCCAAACAGATATTGCCCACGGTGCTGTTCTAATTT
>DWLS01002608.1:0-17711 GCA_018246255.1 Pachliopta kotzebuea | reverse complement strand
GAAGGCTCTGATGATGGAGACGAGCCTGTCCGGCACATTGAGGGCGTACAGCTTGTATACCAAGCCGTCGTGCCAAAACGTGCAAGTGCTGTGCGTGTAACGTCGTGGGTTGGGTTGTTTAAAAAAACTTAAAGATAACGCGAGATGACGCAGAATTACAAAACTGGCTGACAGATATCAGGATGCCTTTTTTTTACCAGAACACTGAAATGCGAGTGCGAATACGTGCGCCCGCGATGATATCAAGAGCGTGCATAATTAGGTGACTTTTTTTGGACTCTATCAGACCGTATAAACTGTTATCTTTTGACTTTTCATCTTAGAATTTAATAACTCGCGAATGTATGAATCTGCCTTTTTGTTTCATTATTATTACAACAACCTCAAGTCTTTTCAAGCTTCCTCCGATTTGGGTCAGACTTGTTCTTTAAACAATGAATTATTATAATTACCAATAATATACCATTCCCAAGTTTGATGACTGTCTGTCTTGGGTCATAGTTTTCTTTAAACAATGAAATATTATGATTATTAATAATATCCCATACTCAAATTTGATGACTTCTGACTTGTATCAGAGTTTTTGTTAAAGCAATGAATTATTATAATTACTAAAAATATCATATACTCAAATTTGATGGCTGTCTGAGTTGTGTCAGAATTTTATTTAAACAATGGATTATTATAATTATTAATAATTTCTCTTGCTCAAGTTTGATAAAAAAAAATCTATATAACTTTAGAGAAACAGCCTATCATATGGAGATATTTGTCACAAATATATATTATACTTAAATGCTAATATAAAATAAAATTATATGAAGAACCACTTTTCTATTCATTTATTTTTCTCCCTTGTGCTTTGTGCAGAGTTTGTAATGTGGTTTACAGTTTATGATGAATATTTTCTTTAAGCTAGAGAACAGCATCAATGGCAATTAGGGCATTTAAAGTATAACGAATATTTTTAAATCTGGAGTTACATGTAGATGATTTTGGATCAGCTTCATATTGTAAAAGTTTCGTGATAAGCTCTGTTTTCTGTTAGACCATCTTACCATCTCCAGACAAATTGTAATATTGCCAGAAATAAATTTACAGCGATAGCAATATAGACACTTATTTGTATTTATGTATGTTAATAACATCATCAAAATTGTATATTAATGAACTGCTTTATGATCCATCTATAGATCAGGAAATATATGTATAGCGGACGTATAATTCAGATTTAATGTCCGACAAGCGTCGGACTTATGCAATGATCACACATTTAAAAAACCGATTAACAGTGAGATCGATACATAAATTCAATTTGATTGGAGGAGGTAGATACAAGATTGGTAACAGCCGACGTCTAGACGGCGACCAGATCCGCACACCAAAATCCAAAGGTAATAAGAAATATTAAATGTAATACCCAGCTACAGATCTAACGGAACACACTTGGCTGGATATTTGAAATTTAAAAACAGCTTTGCCAAGAAACTTTTGGTAATGCAGTAATATGTCATTTTGATGTCATATACGGGAATGAACTTGGAGAGCTTCGCTTTTAATCCCAAATTTCAGAGGCAATGCTTTTTTTATTGTTTTCATTAATTTAGTAGGGCCAAGGATCATCTAACCAATTATTGTTTTGCGATGTTGTTTTATATCCATTTTTCCTATTCTTTTCTTGCATTCTATTCTTTCTCTTTCGTACTTTCGTCTTTCATTCTACTAATTTAACATGCGGCTATTCAATTATTGTCTTGCGATTTTGTTTTATATCCATTTTTCCTATCCCTTTCTTCTATTCTATTCTTTCTCTTTCGTACTTTCGTCTTTCATTCTACTAATTTAACATTCCATTTCCTTCTCTCATACATCCCGCACAATGAGTTAGACCAGTTCTCAATTTACATTTTATGTCCTGTTAGCACTTATTGTTGCCGCGATGACTCTTTTACAAAATTTCCAAAATATTTCGCAATTTTGGTCTTCATTCATCAGAGGCGATGCTATCAGCACATGTTTATTTCATTACATCTCATCTTATATTCTACTTCTCTTTATCTCGTTTTTTACTTTTTGCCTTACGGAGACCAAAACTCTTATTTTTATTAATATCCCTATCCTCTACTTTTCCGTAATATAGTATAAAGTAAGAAAAGAAAAATCGAGTACAAAAAAACAGAGAACACGATCCTTATCCAAAACACGAAGGAGGAAAGATGGAAAAAACCCTAGTCTGCGAGAAATTGGAAGTTATGGTTAGTGGGCTATCACTATTCGAAGGGGACGTTAAATACTAAATCATCACATATGTCATTATCAATCTATATACGTCCACTGCTGGGCATAGGTCTTACCCAACAGAGACGGATTTAGGCTGTCTCTTACCGCGCTGTTCCAATACGGGTTGGTGAACAGTTGGAGCCTCTTTACTTGATTAGCAGGATGAACCTCGAGCAGTAGAGGTTAGTTTCGGTCCCATGAGGTAATGTGTGGGACCTATCACACCTCTCCTTCATCATCCCCATCACATACGTGCCGTAGTACTATGACCATGGAACATATCGGGAGTTCATTCCGTCTGCGTTGCTATAAGATTCGGTAGCGGTAATCATGTGATTGCAGTAATTTAGTTTATAAAATAAAAACAAATCGTAATCAGATCCGATAATAATGAAATGTGCGACGATATAAAAGTTTACTGTGTGTGAGTAAATCGTGCGAAAGGCGGGCGCGGGTTGCGCAGCGGTAACGGTTATATTATACGACGGCCGGCGGCCGGGGCTGCTCCACATTCAGTAATTATAACGTTGCGGAATGCAGGCGACGGTCAGCGGCGACCTGCAGCCACCAGCGGTCACCGACGGTCACCATCTCATAACTAGCATTCGAATAATACAAATGTTTCAGCTATCTACTGCAAGGGATATAGATATCTAGAGGAAACTCACACGCCTATGAGACCCACAACTTCACAGTTTTTTTAACTCGAGTTGAGTAAAACCTTCACCTGTCAGTAAGTGATACGCTTAGATATAACGAGGCACTGGTTAAGATTGTATACACAGCACCACATTCCGCTGGTCGTCTTGAGACTTTAGATGATCTGTCGCTTTGGTATATAACAACCTTCAACCGGAACACAGTAATATTCGCACAGGAATGATTACCGACTGCAGTAGGAGCTGCAGAGGTATCAGTAAAAACAAATAAGATATCTAAGGTTAAGTCTCGTTGCCGTAGTAATTTCATTAGCATACAGCTACCTTCAAACGGAACATTGTAATATTCGCACAGTAATGTTTATCGGCTGCAATAGCAAAAATTAAGAGAGTTTGGCTGAGAGTTGTTAATGCAATCGCCGCATAGTCCTAACCTTGCACTTCCAGATTTCCAACAGTTTCGATCTCTTCAGAATTCTTTAGGCAGTGTCTGGTTAACATTACGAAAGGACTGTAAAACCACTAGTCGCGGTATTTTGATCGGAATTCCCAAAATTTCTACAGCAATGGGATCATCTCTCTACCTACAAGATTGCAAAAAGTTATCAAACAAAATGATCCCTAAATATTTTAGTTAAATATGAATAAACTATATTAAAGTTTGTACTTTCTTAAAGAAGCGAAGAAGCTGTTTTTTCCAACCTAATATATAGAGCATAAGCGAGCCTATATGTTGGCATAGCGACATCCAATTCTACACAGACGACCACTAAAAATGGGAAGATATTAGTAGGACACTGATGGGTTTATTACGTGTGTGTAATCCGGTAATGGTCACAGGGGTCGGGTAATTCTCAAATACAGACGGTAACTGGTTGCTTTCATAAATTATTTATAAATATGTATATATATAGTGCTTCGTGGGAACTGGATTGGGCCCCGTCCGTCCGTCGGTCTCCCGCCGTTACACGCGGAGGGATTTGCGCTCGGCTTGCGCTGTCGATTTTGCGCAATGCGGAACAGCGCTGCGTACATCTGTATTCTTTTTTAAATTCTATCCAATTTTTAATAATCTTCAAATTAAACATATATATATGTTAATTATAATTTTACTAGTGGCAGGTCTCTGTTACCACAAACCGAGTCCCGTAGCTACTATTGCAGTTGATATTCATTACTATGCGAACATTATTATGTTCCGATTTGAAGGGTGCTGTATGATAGTGAAATTACTGGGGTAACGAGACTTAACAACTTACGTCTTAAGGCGATGAGCGCAATGTGATATAGTATATACCATCTTAACCAACGCCACGTTGACATTAGCTCTGAGTGTCACTTACCATCAAGTGAACGCTCTGCTCGTCTTTTTTTGATAAAAAATAACATTCAGATTTAATACCGCTATAAATATATAACAATTGGACGAATAAATAATTTATAATAATTTCTTCATACGGAAAATGTATGGACTTCTCATTCTCTCTTAGTTTTGTAGCTTTATGGTAAAAAAAGCAAATCTGATCACAAACTTCTTGGTTCCCTTTAAATTACAGTCTAAATATACGGCTTTCTCATCATCATCATCATCAGCCTTTTATAATCCACTGCTGGTCTTAGATTCGTCGAAAATTGCAGTTTGCTATTAAAATTACTGGAGTAACGAGTCTTATCATCAAGTCTCAAGGCGATAAGCGAAATGTGGTGATTTGTATCATCTTAACCAGCGCGACATTATTAATAAGCGTATCACTTACCATAAGGTGAACATCTTACTGGATTCGAGTAAACAAAACTCGGTGTAGTTGTGGGATTTAGACCAGTGTATGTTTCCTTTAGATAGCTATATTCCTTGCAATAGATTGTTTACAGTGAACAGTAGTGTTTCGAATGCTAGTTGTGAGATGGTGACCGTTGATACTTATATGGAGGTGTTACTGTTGAGTGGTGGTGGTTGAAATTGTGCAGTGTGGTAAGTACCTGGTAGTTGCCAGCGGTGCCTTTGGCTGGTGGTGAGTACCCCCTGCCTCCGTACCCTGCAGCCGCGCCGCTGTGGTACAGCGTGTTGTTATTAGCGTCTCGGGTGGTCGCCGTCGTGTACGTTGACTTGCAGTTCTGTGACATTATTGCACCTGCAAATACAGAAATTACAATTTCAACACATATATGTGTATATGTATATAAGGTATGTGTATTATATATATAAATGCAAGCTTTTTGTTGACGTTGAAAGAAACATTAACATTTGGGTATGTATCAGTTCAGCATTCAACAAAAGGTAGGACAAAGAAAGAATCCTGTTTTTCCGCGATCGGAATAATTCATTAAAACTCTTTGTGAATTTTGCTTTATTATAATAATTTAAAACGTTTCTAATTTGAATATAATAATAGTAAAACATGAACATTTAATTATAGTACATATTTGTTTAGTAAAACATATATTCAAGAAATAAAACTCTGTTTAGATGAATCATATAGTGTTTTGCTTAAAGAAATATAATAGATAATCTTATATATATACTGCATCACATTGCATTCGTCACTTTAAGACATAGTTGGCTCGTTACCCCAGTAATTTCACTACTATACATCGCATGTTACTCTTTGGCAGTAGATATAGGAGCTGCGGTGTTAAGAGACTTATTACAGATAAACTTATACCTTACATCTAAAGAAGAGCGTAATGTGGTGTATATCATTTTAACTAGCGACGTATGGTGTATCACTTAATATTAAGTGAACGCCTTGCTCGTCTCATTTAAGTTCATAACTGTTGTATGTTAAAAACAAAGCATAGACCGTTTCACTGTAGGTAAGCGAGCTGTGTTGCCATATATGATTTCGAAAGTATTGCTCTCGTTTTAATTTCCAGTACAATTGCCCAAATGAATTGGTCAGGGCGACGGCGCGGTGAGAAATAATTGTTATTTTTTGTTGTTGTGTTGTTATTAACTTTAAAATTGCATAAAAGCTTCAGTTCCGAGCTTTAATTTCGTGTCAACACTGTGACTCAACTAAAAGCACATTCTCACTTTACTGCTTAAGGATAATAAAAGGAGGCTTTGTTAATTTAAGTAACGTTATCATTAATTTGTGATATCCTAGTGGTTTGAATGCCATCCACTTTGTACCGGGTTCGAATCCGGCTTCCCCCAATGAATTTTTCAATTTATATACAGTTAGTATAACACCAATATCTCGTGATATAACGATGAAGAACATCGTGAGGAAACCTACATATCTATATGATGACCATCTATAGGATTGGTATGTAAATTGGAGAAGGCAATGCCAACACTACATTATAACTGACGAAGAAGTCGTCGTGTTCACTACACATGATGACGACGACCCACAGAGGAAGTACGAATTAGAAGAATGACAAATATAAAACAATATCTATATATAAATAATAATTTGTTATATACATAAATTCGCAAAGTGATCCACATATCATCATCATCATGATTCTTTCTCATAATTTATTTTACTTCGTCCAAAAATGTTGTTGCTAACGTCTATCTACTACTTATCTATTGTTTATATTTGTATTATGAAGCAAAGGTCAATGCTTGACCACGATCCCAGCTGGTGTTAAGTGATGTTCTGGTCTGTGATGTTAAAGAGCATTAACCTAGACCAGTCTTAGAGACCGTCTAGGTAAGTACCACCGCAGCTCCTATTTCTACTGCCAAATAGTAATGTGTAAACATTGCTGACTTCCAGTTTGGAGCTTAACGAGCCTGACTACTACTATCTAAACCAAACTTAGCTATTAACCAAGTGCCATTCACTCTTGATTTGGAGACATCAACATATTTGTACGGGTACAGTGACGCCGGCAAATTGTTCCACTCCTTTGCTGTTCTTATTACTAGTGAGGAGCTGGACCTCTGTGGGTATACTGGGGATGTTCACAGCATAAAGATGGAGTCTCTAGTGGAAAGGGGGTGTATGTATTACACTCCCTGAAATGCAACATATAGAACATTTAGAAGTATCATTTGATATATAGCTTAAGGCACGTGATATTAGTGAAGCTTTAGTAATGTAATAGCTAATGCTCCTTGAGTTCAAAAACGAAGGTCCTGATTCCATTCCCGGATCTGCATGCCATTACTGGTGGTAAGTGTCACCGCAGCGCCTATTTCTACCGCTATATAGTAATATGAGAACATTACTATGTTTATTGAATGGTGATTTATGTTAATGGAATTAATGGAGTATCGTCACTTAACATCATACGTCTAATAGACGAGAGTAATTAGTGCTGTGTATATCTTAATCAGCGTATGGAGAAGCGTATCACTTACCATCAAGTGAAAGCCTTGCTCGTCTTATCGCGTATACAGAAAAAAAAAATTACTATTGCACAGTTATGATTTGACGAAGCCCCATTTAAAGTAAAACTTCTCTCTCCCCGTTTACTCAACTAATAACATAACTGTGTACGAGTTTTCGCGAAAAAAAAAAGTTGCATCATTAAAAATGTGCTCTGATTAAAAAAAAAAACGAGCACCGAAATTACGGCGCTGTCTTCGGAGGCCAATTAAGGTAAAAAAAAGAAAAGATCTGGTCCCCGTCCGAAAGTGTAGCAAGTCCGGAGCCCCGTACAGTTATTAACAGTAAATGTAACACAAGATGGACAATTAAACTTCAGGGCCAAGTTATAAGCTTACAGCGTTTTACTGCGCACAGTAAAGAAATTAGATCAGTGATTTATCTAATTCTTACTTAAGCGATACTTGATAACTGAGATGTTATACACAACATTACGTTGATTTAGAGACTTATGAAATCAACGGCGACAGTTACTTCTTCATTCTTCTCATAACTAGCATCCGAATAAATCAACTGTTTAGTATCAGCTATCTACTGCAAAGGAAACATACACTTGCCTGAGACCGTCAACTACACGGAGTTTTTATTTACTCGGGCCCAGTAAGATGTTCACTGGTAAGTGATACGCTTGACCATAACGACTTGCTCGTTAAGATGATACACAGCATTACATTGTGCTCTTCGTTTTAAGACTTGAGATTACAAGTCACGTCACCCCAGTAATTTCTATAGTATACAACAACTTTTTACTGGAACACAGTACTGTTTGCGCAGTAATGTTTGTCAGCTGCACTAAGAGCTGCGGTGGTACCAGTGAAAACAAAAAGAAACATGTAATACTAAATCTCGTTACTCATACACCCATCAAACTGGAATACAGTAATATTTGCATATTACTGTATGACGGTAACCTACCTAAACGGTAACAAAGATTATGTAGTCACAATATGGGTAAGGATTAGATAAGAAAATAAATGCAAATACGAAAAATTAGTCTAAATAATTAAACATGCGGTGATATTCAGTATGAGAGGCGATGCTTAAAAGGAGATAAAGATAAGAAGTACAAGGATGTAAGAAGAAAACTGTAGAATGAAAGGAGTACATGTAGAGAAATGGAAAAGAGAAGGAAAAGAGTATAATAATCACCTGTGATCTAGAAAGTATTTGTTAATTTGGGTTTTTGGTTAGTTTGGTTTTTTGTTAGTTTGGTCTTTTTATGAATTTGGTTTTATTTTTGATAGTTTGTTTTTTTTATGTTACTTTGGTTTTTTAGTTAGTTAAGGTTTTTCGTTAGTTTGTTATTTTTCTTACTTTGGTTTTCTTAGTTACTTTACGTTTTTTTGTTACTTTGGTTTTTTTAGTTAGTTCAGTGTTTTTGCTAGTTTGGTTTTTCGTTAGTTTGTTGTCTTTCGTTACTTTGGTTTTATGTTAGTTTGTTTTATTTTTGTATAAAAAATCTTCGAAAGATACCCCAACTCCTTTAAATCATCAAGTGAGTGCACCCAGAACACTCTCTAGTTAATCCTTTTTTTTAATTTCCAACTTATTTACTACATGCCCCTTGTCAAGTACACAAGTATCCGTGTAGTGTCAACTTTATTCGCATGTAAACAACTTAAGCTCAACACAACCTGTTTACGAACAGTTTAATTGTAAATTATACAAATTACATGTTACTGTGGAAAAGTAAAAACAAAAATCAACTTTATCTGTTACGCGGCAGTAATAATTTTGTTACTATGGAATCGATTATATTTATTGCTTGTTAAGTAATTTAATTTTAAATACTTTGATTATATTTATATATAAGTAATATTTTTTGAGTTTGATCAAAGATATATATTAAGAAAGTTAGTCGATTTTTACGAGGTCTTTCTTTATTCGTGATACGATCAGACAAGCTTGGTGTTCATCAAATAGTAAGTGACACGCTTGCTTTCATCTAGTTACTTCAGTAATTTCATTAGCATACATCACCCTTCAAACTACAACACAGTAATGTCTGCATATTACTATTTGCCGGTTGCAATAGGAGCTGTAGTGGTATCTAGACGGTCTGTAGCAACAGAGACCTACTACAAATCCTTTGCCTGTTTTCCCAACTCCCAGGAACAGGAGCGACATTAGGTTTAGGTTAACAGGTCGTGGGCCTCATGGTCCATGTGCATCATCAAGTGAGGTGTATAGGTCGTAGAAGAGATCAGAGCTATCGTCATCAGAGAATAGACCTATAACCAGTAAGAACACATACTAAGGGAGGAAGCTATGACGATGATCATACTCATCTCCAACACGGAGCAATCAGATATTTATTATATATACAATATATGTAGCATATGTCAGGCAGTTGTCATAGCGACATCTCAATCCGCACGGACGCACGCCAAGAAAGGAAAGATATTAATAAGATATATGTACAGCATATGTTAGCCATTAAGTTGACATAACGTCATCCCATTCTGCATGGACACACGGCAAGAATGGAAAGATATTAAAAGGATGTATATATATATATATATATATAGTACATGTTAAGCATTAAGTTGGCATAGCGAAATCCCATTCTGCACGGACGCACTCCCAGAAAGGGAAGATATAAGTAGGATAATTTATTTAACGAGGCGACAAGACGAGGAAGGCGTTTTGATGATAAGTGATACGCTTGCCCATAACATAGCACTGGTTAAGACTTTATACAGCACCACGTTGCGCTCATTATTACCGCAGTAATTTCAATAGCATACAGCACCCTTTAAACAGGAACATAGTATTGATCAGTAGAAATAGCTGCGGCGGTACTTATACGGTCTGTAGCAGAGACTTACCAATAATACTCCTCTCCCATACGCGATATATTTATATATGTATGTATATTTTTAAACACATATGTTGAAGTACTTGTGGGTATGTATTTTAGAGGTCAGTTAGTTGCGGAACCGTTTATTTCGTATTAAATAAATATTCGCCGTCGAATTGCGAACGCTTCCTGCTCTCCTTCCACTCGCTCCGTTCTCACCACTTCCCTGATACTTAGTGAGCTGAACGTTAAATTAATAACACCTCGCCTAATTAATTACCATTACTGTCTTAATAGTAATAACAACGGGCATTTTATTGCTTCTATATTCATTAAGGAATAGTTTAGGTGAGCGTGCGCCGCTTTGACTACTACACATACATACTACATACTATATACTAAATACTACTGCAGTATATATGCAGGTATGGACTATAATGTCGTATGTATAAGCTCATACATATGAATGAATAAGTTAATATAACTCAGCTGATAGACGTCCACTGCTGGACATAGGCCTCACCCAACTGTGGGGTAATTCTGTTTATATATTTTTTTTATAATGTTTGATTCTTTATAAAGTCGGATTGGGAATTACTATTTATACTACTACTGTTTTTTAGTTTTCTAAACTACTACTAAATGTCCACAGCTGGATATAGACCTCTATCAACAGTGGGTTGATTATTTTTCTAATGTTTATTCCTCTGCAAAATGGGATAAATTTTAGTATATATTACAACAATTTTTTAGTTTTCTTTTCTGTTTCTTCCTAATGAGATGATTTGAGCCATCTATGTCCCAATGCAGGTAGTTACTCAAAGCCTCTTTGTTGATTAGCAGGCTGTACATCGAGCATTTGAAGTTGGCTTTGGATCCGTGATTTAACGTATGCGATCTTTTATACCCCTAGCAATCCTTAAAGCAAACTCAATTTGGAGGTAATGGTACTTAAAAGAAACTAGTAATCTAGATAGACACTGAAGATGTATACCACCTGTTAAACATCTTTTTTATACTACCAGGTAACGAGATGAGTAAGGTGTTCTAAAGGGAAGTGATACTCTTGTCCATAACCTGGTTAAGATGATATATACAGCACCACATTGCGTTCGCCTTCAGACGTTAGTTGTTAACTCTAATCACCCCAGTAATTTCATTAACATACAGAATCTTTTAGTAAACACAGTAATGTTTGCGCATTACTATTTACCGGTAGAAATAGGAGCTGTGGTGGTTCTTACACTGAGTTAGTAATTAAATTTTTTTTAAAAATAAAAACGCTGTCGCTTATACTATGTACCAAGTCACCAGCAGCGGGTTCTTCAGGCGTTATGTCAAAATGGATTAGCCGTTTTCATTTGGTGAGGCGCGAGTCCGCAGCGGTTTTTACCGCTCCGTTTAAGCACAAAAAGCTCGAATTGTGCTTTAATTTTGCGATTTATTTATTTATTTATTTTCACATACACGTATTTAAAAAAAACTATTCAATAACATTCATAAAGTAAGTTAAAATGAGCTTATGTATAAAAAGAGTTCTCTACCAACATACCCAAACAGAAACTATAAAATATTATAATTATATGTATAAGTGTTACCAGTAACAGTAATATATAAATAAAAAGAAAAATGTCTATACATTAATTAACAAATATGTAACATTTATATACATATACATAGTCGTAAACATAAAATATAAGATATGCAACTCTCTATCTACCATCTATTATCGTCATCTCTATGAAGATAGTTCATTACTCCCAACTTAAAGATTACTAAGTGACAGGCATGTCAATAGGAACAGCATGCCAGGGTTCAATCTTAGAGAATATACTGTTCATCGCGAGAAGGTTTACTTAACGTTATTAAGTTATCTTAAATGGCATTTAAATTTTCCAGTTAAAGTACGGAGGTGAATACTCCGAATCGATCGTATGACTAGCGCAATGCGGTGTTGTACATACATGCCGAATTTTTATATATATGTACATCTATATTATTAGGGATTGTATGACCAGTTCATTATTTAGTTATTTAATATATTATATACCCCTAAAGATTATTATTTATTTAAATATATAGGTAAACGAGTAAGTAGTTCTCATGATCGCTGTCCCCTTATTCACAGAAGGAACAGTTCATTATAATTAGATCTCGAAGAGAACATAATCAAAATCAAATCAAAAGTTGAAGTCGTGATAGCCTAGTGGTTCGAACGCCATCCATTCCGTAGGTACCGGGTTCGAATCCGGCTTGCACCAATGAATTTCTCAATTCATGTGTCAGTTACTATAACACCTAATATCACGTGCTTTAAGACATGTATCAAATAAAAGATTAAAAAATGCTGCAGTAATAATTAAAAAAAAAATTCGACTGCTCGTGTAGCTCCAGCACGGTCTAATCCGGATGCGTTTGACCCATTGATACAGTTACCGGAAACCGGTCCGCAGACTATCGAGATTCGATTCCCGGCAACGTTGACTTAACTAATCCGCTCGCAAGTACAGTTAAGTTAACTGAACGCACATAGCGTCTACTTACCTATGAACTAATTAGTAAATTAACTCAAGTAAAAATAATAAAGAGTTTTAAAGAAGACTCTTGTATAACTCTTCTATAGCTTCTGTACCAGTAAAATGCGAAAGTCGACCCCAACTAAGTATATAAGGAAGCTAGTTGTAGGCCTCTTCCGGACACCATCTATTTACCAACGAGTACTTATTTTTACCGCCAAATAGTAAGGTGCATTTACTGTGTTTATTGAAGAGTGTTGTATGTTAGTGAAATTACTGAGGTAACGATACTTAAAGTCGTCGAGAAGGCGACGAGAGTAATGTGGTGCTGTGTATACCATCTTAACTAGCGTCGTGTTATGGGGAATGGTATCATTTACCATCAGAAATGCCTTGATCATATCGACAAATAAAAACTAAACACGGCGAGGGTCTTTAAATGACCCTTAAATATTTTTATATTTTCTAGTGAAATTCCTATCTAATCAGTGTCTATTATAATAGGAAAGACTACAAAGTCAAGAAGTAAAGAGGGAGTAGGGGGAGAACAGACAAACTGTTTCCTCTCTACTCTCTCTCTCCCGCAACACAATAAGGCGTTCAACACAGTGGTGATAAGAAAATATGGATTGGGTTCTTAATCTCATAGATGTCCACTGCTGGACAACCTGGTCCAACTGTGGGACGATTTGAGTCGCCTTCATTCTAGAAGCCAGAGCATTGATGTATCAAGGTGAAGTTGTCTTTAGTCCCATGAGTAGTGTGGGGCCCATTACATCCCTAATACTAAAATTAAGTATATGTATAGACCATAGATAATACTTGTGGTAGCTGCAGTCGAACAGTATTGAGAAATTACTGGGGTAATGAGACTTTATATGTTATATCTCATGACCAGAGTATCATTTAGGATCTGATTAATTGGCTGCTGGTAGTTTGGGTTCCGTGTGGTGTTGTTTGGGAGCCATTAGACAACTTGAATACAGAGTACTAAAGAAGACCTGTAAAGACTTCCAAAGTATTGTTTGAGTTTTCTATTGAATGATGCCTAAAATTCCTTCTGATGATGATAGCTGCTGACGGATATAGCTCACTGTGAATCTGGATATGAGGGTTATGGAGTTCGTCTCCTATTATCCTTCTGATGCAGCCGGGTCTTTAGATACAAATTAATGTTATCAGTTGATCGCGGTGTGGGCAGTTCCAGTTGGACTAAACTTAACGCCTCAACAGACTTTAAGTAAACAACTTAACGGAACCCGGGTAAGTGATACCTAAGAGAAAGGCCGGTGTTAGCGGACTCGGTTTAGGATGTCCGGGTGAACCAATGCTGATTTATGAACGGGTTCCGTCGGCCTCGAGCCGGCGTTGGCTGGCTCACCCATCAGGAATGTAGAGGCAACGCCGGAGCCGAGGGCTCCTTCGCACCAATAATATATCTAATGTATACCAATTTATCAAATGTCAACGCTTGGATGTGGACTTCAGCTTTTTATGACATGTCTTACATCTCTTTCAGATTTCCTGAGAAAAAAAAATTGTGCTAAGTCTTCACTCAGAACGAGATGAATAATAGCAGAATAAATGTTAGCAGAACAAAATGAACGAATAAGGCCCTGATCCAAAACACGCTATGGAATGCACATAAAAAAAATAAAAAATCTTTAAAACATCATAGTTATTAAAATGAATGGTGAGAAGAATAAGTAAGAAAGTAGATAAAACGAAAAGAAAATACTCTTACTAACAACACGAATGAGAACTATTCAATATGAAAATAATAATAATAAAAACACAATCAAATATCAAGGAAAGAAATGATGGAAAGAATAAAAAAGGAATGAAAAAAACGAATAAAAAATAACCTTATCTATAATACGAAGAGGAAACAGTTCAATATAATAATAAAATAAAATAACAATCAATAAAATATATAAACTTGACAAATTTAACTGATGTTCATCAAAGTTAATCTTGGTATCACAAATAAGGTATGATGATTTTGATATTATTAATTCTAATGATGATGATGATGACTGGAAAATATCTGTTTTGAAGTATCAAAAATTTAGTCCCAGCTTATGCAGGGTGTAACTTAGAGATAAAGTTAATGTAAGTATAACCTTTAAAGTTTATGTCGGCAATGTTAATAATATGGTAATGTATTCAGAACTCTTTGGTAATGACCTCGTGAATGTGACCATATCAAAGTTCAGTGTTAAATAAATATTTAACCTGTACTAAAAAAAATACTATAAAGTAGTAAGAAGGTTAACTAAGCCATACCACCCAAATGGTACTTACTGGTGGTAGGTAGATCGTTTTTGATGGAGACTGTCTTACTACTAGCTCCTATTCCTACAGAATATGCAAATATTACTGTGTTTATTTAAAGGTGGTGTATACTAGTGAAATTATTAGGGTAACGATACTTAAAAATTATAGTCTGCGGTGATGTATATACAATCTTAACCAGTTATGGGCAAGCGTATCACTTACCATCAGGTGAACGCTCGTCTTGGCGAATAAAAAAATATTGGTAAATGACCTACTTTTCGAAATGTGGTACATGTACCAACTGACCCAGTTTAATGGTCAAAAACTATTCACAAGGTGTACCTTGTACTGTTGCCTTGCAACCATATAATGTATTCCTATTTTATAAGGTACCTTTTGGAAATGCTTTAGACCAGTGTCTCTCAACCCTTCTTGGTCAAAGATAAAGTGTAAAAGAAAGATGTTACATGCTGCGAAATTTGGACTAAGAGGCGATGCTTTAAAGAAGAGCAAAGATATATAGAAAAGCGTAAAGACTGATAAATGCAGAATTAAAGGAGAGTAAAGGTAGGGGAAAGAGAAAAGGATAGAAAGTGTAAATAAATTAAAGAGAACAGGGACCATTATCCAAAAAGAAAAATTCTATCTCCCCTCTCGGACCTTGTGATGAAATGTCCATCAAAATCAAAAATAAAAATGTGATGAATTAGATTTTTGCTTTTAAGTTTCATATTGCCTTCTAAAGGACAGAATTGCCTCCTTATAAAACTGCTGTAAATACTTTAAATGTATCAAGGTCTCTATTAACAATATTATACTATATCTTATTACATATAATTAAAGAAAAGTTATTACTTAATATTTATAATTAATAACTACAGATTGTTTTAATTATCATATAATTATATAAGTAAACTTAAACTTTATAGATTTATTAACCGTAAAGGTATACGAAAGAGTGAATACGTGTATACTGGGTTAATGCGCTTTACCACCGTATACCACATCGCCGTTTACCACCAAGTGGGAATGTTCTAAATACATTTCAGCTGGATATGTTATTGTATATTTAAACTATTTACATAATATATATACTTGTTATAATTCATTGTTTATTTACGTAAATAACAAACAACTGTTAGTATTTAAATAAACAAAAGCAAGGACCCTAATTCAAAACACCGAAAGAAAAGAAAAACTATAAGAATTAAGTATTTTTCTAAATTACTGCTGTAACGTTACTAGTGTATTATATCCACCAAAAACACACTTAAAATTAGGTGATAACAACTTGCTTTACCGGAGACAATCTAGTTAGGTACTCAGCTCCTATTTCTACCGCCATATAGTAATATGCAAATATTACTGTGTTGCAGTTTGAAGGGTGCCGTATGCTAGTGAAATTACTGCAGTAACGAGACTTAATACTAGTGCATTATATCCACCAAAAACCACACTTAAAATTAGGTGATAACAACTTGCCTTGCCGGAGACAATTATGTTAGGTACTCAACTCCTGTTTCTACCGCCAAATAGTGATATGCAAACATTACTGCGTTGTAGTTTAATTACTGCAGTAACGAGACTTACTATCAGGTGATCGTCATGCTCGTATAGTCGCCGTAACTTATAAACAAAACTTTTACATTTACTAATTGTTTATTGATGTACAGAAAGATTTATCTGTAGGTTTAAAATTAACACTTTTTATTTAAAAAAAATTAAAGCAAATACTTACTAGATTGTTATATGTGAAAATTACTAACACAAACACTTTGATTTTATTTTAGTCGACTATTAACTGTTTAATTAAGATCTGAACAATAACAGAGACAGCTTGGCTCTGCGGTTAGCTCGCGACTAACTAAATATGGAATTAAAAAAAAAAATATATCACAACAAACTGCTCCGCTCGCTGCTTTTTGTGTGCGCTATTGACTGTTGCTCTATGAACGGGAGTAACGGGGCCCCGACCGCATCCGGGTGACTGAGACCAGGAGCCCACGGCTGCCGGGTAAACCCCAGCGGTGGGCAAAGCGGTGTAACACGCTGTCATTCACCAAGTGCGAATTAATAGTGCGCCGTATTAATTTGCGAGCGGCCGCAAGGTGGGAAGTGTTACGGTAAATTTTTTTCTGTTGCCGCCGCCTTTTATTATTACTCTGATTATGTTAGGTTTCTTTATTACTGTTACAGATTCATCAGCTCCAGGGTTATTGGATACGGAACCCATATAATTTATTACTTAAACAATATATATATATTTTATTCGACGGGATTAATACAGCCTTTAAATTTTTTGGTTAAGATGGTATCAGTACCACATTACGCTAATCGTCTTTAGACGTTACTATTTAAGTCTAGTTACCCCAGTAATTTCACTATCACACAGCACCATTAAAACTACAACACAGTAATGTTTGCATTACTATTTGCCAGTAGGAATAGGAGCTGCGGTAATACCTAGACGGTCTTTGGCAATAGATACCTAAAATTTATATGAAAAAAAAATATATTTCTTTTAATAACTTAACAAATAAGTATCAGTATATTTTATCATTATTAAGTTAACTTATAATATATTATGTTATCCGTCTAATATACTGTGCTAACATGTTTACTCCACTGTAGTAATTTCCTCAAGAAGTCGTTTCTATGTATAGAGTTAGTGTATCATCATCTTATAAACACCCATAGCTGAACAGAGGCCTCCTCCAAAGATCCTCATTCACTCCAAGGGATCTTGATCTGTCTACATTCAGCGGTTTCCGACCTTCACCAGATCGCAGTTCAGATTGTGTGAGCCCTTCCAGCAGTACGTTTACTAGTACCGTCG
>DWLS01002607.1:0-17712 GCA_018246255.1 Pachliopta kotzebuea | reverse complement strand
ATAAAACTTGCTGTTATGGAAAGAATATCTATTATAGCGATTAGTTGTTTAGAAACTTTAATGAGGCAGTATCATTACAATTAAATGGTGATAGAACTGTTACGACTATCTAAATAGATACCATTATAACGCCTGTCTGCTGCAAAGACAGACCCCTATAATTGTGTTCCGGTTAGGAGACTTACATCTTTTCTATTAATACAAGAAGCACAAAGTAGTATAAACTTTCTAACTAACCTATATTCTATAACGTATATATCCTAAAGCAAATATATTATATACTCACTCACTTCCAAAAGTACTTTAAAGAAATCTAACATGTACTCTAATATTTTCAACAATAAAAATACTAAACACTCAGGATCTCTTAAGGACTTGAACCAATAATCGAAACTCTTTCTTTAATTCACCATCATTAACAATTTAAGTTTTAAAAAAAAACAAAGTACTTATAATTCATTCTAGGAAGACCTGTTGTAAATTTTTCATGTTAAAACGGTAACATTTCTATGGTTAACGTACGACCAACCCAATAGACCCACCTCTAAAATATAATGGTGATGACATTGAGCTAGAATCACAGATCGCTTGTAGCAATTAAATAGGACAACAGCATTTCAGTACCAGTATGATGTCAGGGCTCTAATAGTGCCACTTGTTTCTATAGACCGCTACAGGAAGACCGTATGTGAACTGATAAATTTGGTGCATACATATATTTTGACAAATCTAATAATAAATCAAGAGAAGTACAAAATGGTGAAACAACTACTAATGTTTGAATACAAAACAGTTTGATAATAAATCTTTCGAAACGGAATGTGTAACGGTTGTGAATATGGTTAAGAAGATTTTAATAGTTATTTTACTTCATACAGTTTTATGCAGGGAATTAAATGAAGACCAAAGAAATGCGCGTGCGAATTTCATTCAAAAATTAATTAATAAGCGAAAACATTTGGAAGGAAGACTAAAACTAATTGGAGGTGCTAATGAATTTGAAGGTAATTAGTTTATTTCGGCTTATTCTTACTATTAACATATTTTAATTAATTACACGGAATAAAAACTTGAAAGGTAACTAAATTATGAAGTATTCTAACTATAAGGAGTTCTACAGGAAATTTTTAACATGGACTATATTTATCATTACCTCATTTGATTTTGGATCAAACTTCTTAGTTATCGTTCACAAACATTTATTAGAAAGTTAGTTTAAAGAAATAGGCAGATTGAATATGATTAATGTTAGTAAAAAATTATTAAATAAAAGATAAAACAAATTCAACAAAAAAATTAAATATTTAAAATTTTATGGAAATTTTGTAATAAAGTAAATTGTTTCCAAGTATATATATGATATATATATGTGTATATATATATGTATATACAATATATGTAACACTGTAACAAAATCTGTGGTAATTAATAATAATAAAGTGAACAATGTAGTACCTAGATACACAGTCAACATAAATGGGAACGCGATTAAAAATTTTATGAGTAATGTAATAATCTTATATAAGCAGAAGCTGGAAAGTAGCAACAATGACAGAAAAGTTAAAAAGCGTATTTTTGATGATAAATATACATGTGGATGGTCATAAGTACAGAGGACGACGAAAAAAGAGATTCAGGGACTTTGTTGGTTAATAATAGAAAGGTATGAAAGAATGAAACATGTGATGCGAATCCCACCTTATATAGAAGCTTGTCGGGAGGACGATAATGATGAAGAGTTTAAAAAGAAATAAATTTTAAACTAAACATAAATAACAACAGGTAACGTATACATTTACCACGCCGGTCGCTGGGGAGCTATATGTGACGACTCATGGGATGACGCAGCAGCAGACGTTGTATGCAAGAATCTTAACAGAACCGGCACTGCGACACAAGGGGGACGATTTGGAGAAGCAAAAAGTAAATATAATAAATGAAGTTAATATTACCACGTTCAACTCTCTGCTGAACATAGGCCACCCGAAAATAAGGTATTTGGTGTAGACGCATGGTAAGTGGGTTGGTAAGTTGTACAAGACATTTATGATGAATCTTATTAACTCAATAGCTATATCATCCTTCAGCTTGAAACTTATACTATTTGACTAATAAAAGATTCAACATTATATTGCCTACATAGCTTCATAGTTTTTTATAAAAAACTGTAAAATCCTCCAATAGCAAGCTTGGTGAAAAATTACAATAACTCTCTTCACTTGAAGGAAGGCCTTGAATCTCTGCAGCGGGAACATTAATTGGCCTTTTTATTATTATTAAAAATATAACTAATATCACTGAGAAATACTAAACACAACTCTCAAATAAAGATATCTTCACATATTCCACAAACTGGTAAATGTAGAGGGCGTAGGACAGAGACGAGTGGAGAATTTTGAGAGAGGCCTATGTCCAGCTGTGGACATTTATCGGCTGATGATGATGATTCTGCAAATGAAAACCTTTAATAATTAAAACACTTTGACTGTTACAGGAAAATTCTGGATGGACGATGTAGTTTGCGAAGGTGATGAACTAACAATACCCCAATGCATCTTCACTGGATGGGGTTCATCTGACTGCGAGAGTAGCGAAGCTGCCGGTGTTATCTGCAAAGAGAAAAATGAACGAGCATTACCATTGAAGCAGCTCAAGAGGCATAAAATCAAAACTTATCTCCACCAAGTGTTGAATGTGAGAGAAACTAGTTTACATCTTGTAGGTGGAAGAAATTCTTATGAAGGAAGAGTTGAGGTAAATATACAAATATATTTTAATTACGAATAAAAATAACACCTTATCTCCTGGTCTCCAAATCCAACGTTAACGGTCTGATATTATCTGGATAGAAAGATTTCCATCTTCAAGCCATAACGACCTTCCAAACTTCACGCGTATTACTTTTTATACGCCACTAGCTTAATTTGCCTACAGATTATCGTTCATCATCATCGTCATCAACCAATAGACGTCAACAGCTGGACTTAGGCCTCCTCTAATAATGAAGGGTTTTGGGCTTTCTACCATCACGCTGACTTAATGCGGGTTAGTGGCGAGCCAGAAACTTGTTTGTTAAACCTATTGCCATTTCATGTATTTTGTTTTGTACTGATTATTATTTTATTCTACGAGGTGACGAGACGGGTAAGGCATTCACCTGATGGTAAGTGATACGCTTACTCATAACACGGCTCTGGTTAAGATGGTATATAAAGCACCACATTGCGCTCGTCGTCTTAAGAACTCGGGTGTTAAGTTTGGTTACCCCAGTAATTTTGGTAGTATACAACACCCTACAAACCGGGACATACGTATTTGCACAGTTGAGGGCTGTAAAAGAAGTTGCGGTGGTTCATACATAGACGGTTTCTCGTAACAGTGACCTACTACCAATAATGATTTTATATTCTTTTGGTAATGGAAATACAATATTACGCTGTTTTTTAATGTAACGTAATATTTGTTATAATGAAGAAATTAATACGAAAAATTTAAGTAAAAAATATGTTTTACTAGTTTAAATGTAATTCAGACGTCTCAAATTCAAATTATCATGCCAACAGATATATTTTTAATACCGGCGTAGACCGAAACGGACTTGGAAATTATTTTATGTAATAGTCTCAGACAAATGCTAGTAGTTCCGAAGGCATTAAAGTTGCACCTGCTTCTCCAAAGTTTTAATCTTCTCAGCTTCTAACTTCAGAAGTACACTTTGTGTTCAGAAATGAAGTCATTATTTCTAATGTCAACACATACACACAAAAATATACCGATGGTCCTTTAAAAACTATCTAATGACATTATTGTAGAAAAATAAAGATAATTTCTTTTATCTTATTTGTGACAAGAAGAAGAACAATATTAATTAAAATTTTCTTTAATGTTTGAAATATGAAAGTGAAACTGAGAATTTGAAAAATATGTTAAAAGGAAAAAAGAGCTAATAATTGAGCAATTCAAAGAAAGATGATCTTAATCAAAATTAATGTTTTCCAGATCTATCAGAACGGATTATGGGGAAGTATATGCCCTGATGGTTGGACGCTGTACGAAGCAGCTGCAGTCTGCAGACACCTGGCGCTAGGGTATGCTGAGCAGGCTCTCCAAACAGATTACTTCGGTTCCTCAAGAATAGTTCTAAGTGGAGTTCAATGCGAAGGGAACGAAACTAATCTCCTTATGTGCAAACACGGTGAATATGGTCAAGTGACGTGTCCAGGGGAAAAAGGTATAATAAACACAATCCATTAGATCCTCGTATGTTATATAGATAAGAAGAGAATTATGAAGGTTTTTCACATTACACATCGCCTTTACTAAAAATGATTTTCTGTGGAGACTTTTTTACATACCATTGGCGGACATCTAAAAATTAATTATTTGTAAAGCGATTAGTCTGCACAAATTTTACTGGTCTCCGTTGCCGAAGACCGTCTAGGTAGATACCACCGCAGCTCCTAGTTCTAGCGCCAAATAGTAATGTACAAACATTACTATGTTCCGGTTTGAAGGATGCTGTATGCTAGTTATATCACTGGGGTATCAAGACTCAACATATTACGTCTCCAGGCGACGATCTTTGTTGTAATGACTACATCATCTTAACAAGAGCCAAATTGTCATGGATGCTGTATTACCGTGACTTGACTTGATAAAAAAATATTAGTTCTATCGACTTTCGGAAAGAAAGGCAAGTGTTGGTAAATAATTGCCTATCGTCGTAAACAGGCGCTCTTTTATTACATCGATTAGCACTTGTATATTTATCTGATGGTAGTAAGCAATGCAATTACTACACTAGTTAAGAAGTTTCGAATTACTGACAATAATATAATAATTAAAGGAAATTATATCAGGTCACGTGGCAAGTGTTGTCTGCACACAGTTCCTATCAGATCTACTCCTCGACACGACTGCTATAGAAAGAACTGCTCATCTTCATGACGTGCCGATGTATCAGCTCCAATGTGCTATGGAAGAGAACTGTCTTAGCAAATCTGCTTATGAGGTAATTTTTATAGACCAACGAAAAGAAAAAAAATGTCATATTAAAGTCGATGAATTAATACTAAAATGACTTGATAAACTTGTTTTTTTTAACTTAGAATACCTAAAGATGCACCTCAAAAAATAGGTTAAATCTCTCCCCGTAACTTTGATATTAAGATTAAGTACACTTATAACGAAGAAATTTAGTGCACGCTCTTCACCTTTTCTTTGACAAAAAAGTGTTAATAAGTTCATTGAACTTGTGCTCTAATTAAATAAAAAAAATTGATTTGTATGTTATGATTTTTTATATCATGGTCATCATCGACAGCCTGCGGTAGTCCACTGCTGGACATAGGCTTCTCCCAAGGAACACCACTTAGCCCTGTCTTTGGCTATACGAATCCAAGTTTTTTTCGTTTGTTTATAGCATTCCTCCTTCGTGGTTTGGGTAAGGGTCCTTGTTTGCTTTATTTTTATTTACTCTTTTTATCTTATTTCTTTCCCTAACTGTTCTCTTCTTTTATTCTACATTTTCTATTATTCATTATTTTACCATTTTCTATATAATAATTAAGTAAACGGATCTCAATTAGATCATCTGATCAGATCACCCGTAGATGCTCTACAAAAAATAGGGTAAATCTCACATTGTAATGATTATTGGATTTGGTATATGCACTTCCCCTTTTTTTTGACAAAAGATGTGTTAGTAAGTTTGTTGAACTTATGCCCTAATTAAGTGTGAAAATTTGCTTTGTATTTTATATTTTTTTATATATATAATTAAGTGATCAGACCTCGATCAAATCACCTGAAGATGCTTCTCAAAACGTAAATTGAATCTCCTGTTCCTGAATTTTTGAAATTTAGTCAACTTAAATTCCCTATCTTAGATCTCTTTTTCTTTGGCAAAGTGGGTACATTGAACTTGTGCCGCTAATAAAAACTGAAATTCAACTCTCATTATAACTATGACAGTTTTCATGAATAATATTAACATTACCACCAAGAATGCCGAAGAATCATTAATCATTACAAAATGAGCTGAGAACTCTTAATTAAGAAGTTTTGCATTCAACATCAGATCCAGAAGACGAACTCGAATTGGCAATTCGAAACCCGTCGGCTGCTACGCTTCACGGCTTCTTCGTTGAACATTGGCAACTCCGAGTTCAGACCGTACCTGCCGAAGCATCTCTGGCAGTGGCATCTGTGTCACATGTAAGTAAATGATATTATTCGCAAATATTGGACAACCTTTAGTACATACTTTTGATGATATAATTGTTGCCATACCTAATAAAAAATAACCTTTCTAAACATTACTTTTTTACACAACGGATATAAGGGATCCCACACAACAACTCACGTGACTCAAGCTAACCTCAACTGCTGTTTAATAAACGCCTTTTGCTGGTCATAGGCCTCCCTCAAAGATCTCCACTACAACCAGTCCTACGCTATCTGCACATAGCGGTTTCCCTCGACCTTCACCAGATTGTAGGTCTACCTTGTGAGGAACATTCTAGCACTGCGTTTATCGGCACGCAATCGCCAAAATCTTCAAGTGTATGCATATTTACGAGAAACCGCTAGATGTGGACAGCGCAGGGCCAATTCATCAGTTGATGATGATGATGCTTATAAATAAACAAGTAAAAGATTTAAGTATTGTCACCGCTTTTATTACTGGACGTCCACCAGCAACAAAAACTTACCACCACTGACCACCAAAACCTTACAAGTTCTGCAGTATTTTTAGTATTTCTGACATAGGCACTACCACAGTATGGAGGTATTCGCAACTTTCGATATCCTTGACGGAGCTGGTAACAGAATCGCAGAAGGACATAAGGCTTCCTTCTGCTTAGAAGATAACACATGCCTACCAGGAATAGAGAGAAAATATTTCTGTAAAAATTATGGTGATCAAGGTATGTACGTATTCAACATTTAGAACATTTAATGATGGTAGGTCTTTATCGTAGGAGACTGCACAGACTACCGCAGCTCTTATTGCAGACGAACAGTACTGTGCAAACATTACTATGTTCCAGTTTGAAGGATGCTGTATGCTAATGAAATTACTGGAGTAACGAGACCTAATACCTTACGTATTAATGCGACAGGTAGCACGTGGTGTTGTGTATGTCATCCTAACTAGCCCTACTTTGTTATGGGGAAGCGTTTAACTTACCATCAGGTGATAACTTGCCCGACTCGTCCGCAGGGGAATTAAAACAAAATTGATATTAGACAGTTTTAATAGAACGTCAACTAAATAAACTAAAAAGAGAACTTCAAAGAAAAGCCTATTTAAAAATGCACTTCGTGGGTCTACCATCATTTCCTTCTTTTCGCAAATCCTCGTTATCATCAATTAAATCGATAGATGTCCCCTGCTGGATATTCATCTTTTATAATGTATTCCACAAGACCTTGTGCTGTATCAATCTAGTGATTCTCATGAGGTTGACATTCGGCGAGTCACAACCAAATTAATGTCATCATCATCATCGTCATCCTGCTGCAGTCCACTGATGGACATAGGGTTCTATAAAGGAACGCCTCAATGAATAATAATATCGCTGCCGTAAAAAAATATTTATAACTTTAATACTTACTTAATAAGGAGTACTAAACTTAATACTCCTCCCTCTTCAGGAGTTTCCGTCAACTGTTCGGACATCTATCATTACAACGTGGACTGTCAATGGGTGGATGTGACGGACGTGGAGCCTGGCCAGTACACGTTCAAGGTATACATTTAAATCTGTTTATATTCTTTCTTCTTCTATCTCCAGCGATATTCTTTAAATAATTTTTCCCTTTTTTTAATTTAACTAGACGACGGAACGAGCAAAACGTTTACCTGGTAGTAAGTGATAAGCTTGCCCATAACATGGCACTGGTTAAGATGGTATTTACAGCACCACATTACGCTCGTCGCTTTGAGAGATAAGGTGTTAAGTCTCGTAACCACAGTAATTTTACTGGCACCATTACAGTAATGTTTGCACAGTACTGTTTTAAGCTGCTTTGGTACCTACCTAGACAGTCTCCGAAAACAAAGAAAAACCAGTAAAAAATCTTATTATAATAGGATCAAAATGTTTAACATGATCCTTTTACGATTATTATTGTTAAATAATTTAATTAAACTATAAAGTCTTCTTCTTTGTCCTATCAGGTGGCTGTGAATCCTCATGCAAGGGTTGCAGAACAGCAGTATCACAACAACGCAGCTTCCTGTTCACTGACTCTCACAGAATCTTACGCTGCAGTATACGGCTGCACGCTCCAAAGACCTTGACCATTTAAAAAAAATAACGAAAAACTATCGGTTTAACTTTTTTTTTAACATTTTTTGATTTCTTAAGTATTAAATCACCATTTATAAAAAAATAACAGATAATTATTTAGGAGAACATATGTATCAAGACATAATTCGGTTATATATAAAAGTATAATTAAAAGTACGATATTTTAACAGCCCATTTATTCATATTTAATTATCGGCTGAGCCGATTTTGTTTATGAAACAAAACTAAAATATATAGTGCAAACATAAATAGAATCTTATTCAGATCTTAGCAAAGTACTGTTTCTCTGCTTCAACAGGAGCTGCGGTGATACCTATCTATACGGTCTCCGACAACAGAGACCTACCGTCAGTTCTATTGAAACTCTCAGCTACACATAAGTAGCGTATGAAATACTGCAAAGAAAAGAGAAGAAATTTTCTTTACTGTAAAGAAACATTTTACGTAGTACTCAAAGGAATTTAATCTTTTACACGAACCGCTGGCTTCTATTGAAATACTTTCTGTAAAACTCTTATACTGTTTCATTTAATAATTTTACATCGTCAATTTTCCTTAAAAAAAATCTCTTTGTATTTGTTTAAAGATAAAATACTGTTTGCTTGTTAATGACAATGTTGTAAAAATAAAAAGTTTTTAAATATCATAGCGTTTTTATAAAGATGCGATAACAGAAGGTTTTGAAGAAGTTAGCTAGAATTATACCTTACTAAAATCATTATAACTATCGCCTTAATAAAAAATGTTTAGTTTCGTTACTCCACAATAACTTGATGATGATCTCTGCTTCAAACTAGAACGCAGTAATAATTGCACACTATTTGCTAGAAGAAATAAGCGAGGATATTCTGATGGTCATTGATAATAGAGCCACACTTTTAATTGTAACTAACGAAACGACTGAATGAATATAATAATTGATTAGTAATAATATAAGAGTATTAAAGAAAGTATTTCAGAAGAAGCCAGCGGTACGTTTTAAAGATAATTTTTTTGTTCCTTTTTATATGAAAGTTTTATTCACACTAAAGAAAATCTAATTCTTTCTTTTGCCGTTTTTGGATTTTTGATACTACTTGTGTATGCAGATCAGAGTTTCAGTAGGACTGAAAAACATTTTTGTCTTTTCATTATCACCACAAACAATTACGTACTTGAACTTCTACAAATGATGTTAGGAATATTTCCAGTGCTTCAGCTCATTAGCTGAAAGAATTCCACTGTTGGATATAGGCCTCTTCCAATAGCAGAAGGATTTGGACTGACTCTTAGTGAAATTTACGTGTCCGTAAATGCGCAGTTTATAATTTTATAATTATAACACAAAACAAGAAAAAACATTGCTCTGACCATAGGTATATACAATATATATAAATATAAACACAAAGGAAATTATTAATAAGCGTAACACTGTCCGGGTCCCAAGTAACACCTCAAGATACCCAAGCCATCCTCACCTGCTCGTGGTGCACTCCTGCTGGAATGAATGATGAAGAGTAAAACTGTTTCTCTTTCCCACAGTCTCCTTCACACAAATTTGAAAATGTTTTCATTAACCTTCCAAGCTTGTATATCATTGTAAAATGAACCAGTCTCCTCGCATTACAAATTAAAACAAAAGTTTGTAATAAAATATTATTTAATCTTAACATTATTATCACATCATAAACGATGAAATTGAGCAAACCGTAGTAAGAAGATACATTTTGTACAGACGGTACTTTATACCATAAACCTCTTACAGTTAATATTATTAAATTAATATTAAACCGCACATATCTCACACATTATACGATGGAACAGTTAGTTCTTCCTTTAGCCCCGGAAATTATTGACCTTATACACAACTGACAAAACTATAAAGAACCAGTTACAATTAAAAAAAAATCAAAACGATCTTTAACTGGAATACAACAACGAAACTTTGATTTTGTATACACAAAATTCCATTCCTTTGGATACATAAAAGAATTGGATCAATGAAGATAAGACAGGAAAAGAAACCTTATGGCGAAACCAATTTGTTGCAAGAACAACAGCTCCTGTGAATATATGACTCGCTCTTGGCCACGTTGATAAATGCCTATGAACCACAGTAGTATGAACATTAAGAAAACTTATTTTATATTGTGTACGAAATGTAGTTGACAAAAGATACAAATTTATAAAAGATGAATACCAAAGTACCATCGAAGTCTTCCTTTTTGTGTCAAATTATATCTTCGTTTTGTTACAAAAATGTTTTAAATATTACATATATTACACATACTAACTTATTAAGAACTAATATAAGGTACATATATATTCTATGCTACGTAGGTAACCATAGTAACTGCCCAGTTCTAACACCACGTGACCATTAAATATAATCGAATGGAAAGTTGTTGTTTATATCACAAAACAATCACAACTATCATAAACTGTTTCATATCACAAAAGATTATCTTATTATTATAAATAATAAACGTTTTTTTTATTTTGTAATATTCATCCCTTCTTGAATTTGATCAATAGAATGCTTAACGTGAGGTAGACAACGATCCATATGACTGTTGATACGAATCCTGAATAGACTGTAGGAACTGTCAGAGTCCATCCCCGCTGGAGCATCGAGCGGAGTGACTCCGTCGATTTAGTTAGCGGAAGAACGTAGCTGATCCATTGGAGTATCGTATGCATGCCTGAAAGTAAATCAAATTCATTATTAACAGCCTTTTGAAAATTACCAATCCGTACAAAAAGTCTGTTTTGCAAGTTCCTCCCAGCTTATAGATCGGAGCAAGGTAACCATTTACAGGTATTTTACATATTAAGTAACCAATACTTAAATCATTACGGAAATCCTCTTATTCCTAATAGCAGGCTTATTCTTCCAAATTTTATAAATATTACTATCAATTATATTAAAGTTGACATTGAAACTAATCCATTGAATGTATTATAATGAAAAACCAAACTATTAAGATTCATGGTCAGTTAAAAGGATCAAGAAAACTGCTGGATGCAAGAGGCATGGAATCCATCAGTATCGTGATCATCGAAAGACGCTTATATCCAGCTGTGGACATTTGTGATCGAGTCAAAGCTGTAGTAGGATATGAAGAAGTACAGGATTATGTTAGTAAGTACCATCTGTAACCCAATGAAATAATTACAAGAGGAAGCAAAGGTCAAACGAACAAGAACAAATAGATGATCTAAAATTATTATCTAAAATATCTAGATGTACAATAATTTAGAATTTGTTTTACCTTCAATAGGCCATATGATTCCACACAACAGCATCATGGGCAGGAATGAGCCCAAAGCTAAATATGTAGCAGTTCTTTCCGTGTCGCATATACACGAAACTACAAAACCTGTGCAAAAGCAAAATATTCGGGATAACTAAAATAATTTACAGTAATCAAAAAAAAATGAGGTTATGATCAGGATGGCCACCTAATGGTAAATTATGCCTGTCCATATACCGAAGAAAATGGTTCCTTTTTAAACAGTCGCATCATCACATAGGTTAGATCTCAATTTGCAACTTTCAATATTGAAAAACTGCTTTCATCACGAAATTGATGCAGAGGTCCCTAGCACGATTCTAAGGCCATATATTGTGGACTTTGGTTGGTCGTATTGACCACTTTCATATCAAATCCGTTGACATAACGGCATTGTGTTCTTACTAACAAAATTTGAACCAGAGTATTCTGTGCGAGCTTCAGCGTCATCTAATTGTTAATGATTATATATCAAAAATACTTACCAAAAGTCATCCCGCACAATCCAGTGAGAAGTGTGAGGACTATAACCCATCCGACTGGGCCATTAATTGTCAGGCCGAAGAAGACGAAGCCGAGAATCAACACCATAGCGGTCTGGACTATCATAACGATCATCTGTACTATCACATGTGCAAAAAGAATTTCCGTTCCTGGAAAAAATAAAAAAATAACGATATTTTATTTTTTGTATAACAAAATAATGATTATACACCACATTGGTGATGGAAATAGGGAATGAGGTGGTACCTACCATGATGATATATAACAACAAAAAACTACCACTTCAAAGGTAACTGTAATAAGCTAACACTTTTTTTATTGAACCAAGTGACAAGACGACCAAGTCATTCACCTTCGCTGGTTAAGATGGTATACACAGCACCACATTACACTCATCGCCTTGAGATATAAGACATTAAATCTTGTCACCCCAGTAATTTTTCAGACTTACAACGCCCTTCAAAGCAGAACACAGTAATATTTGAACAGTACTGCTTGTCAGCTGCAATAAGAGCTGCGGTGGAACCTACTATGACGGTCTCCGGCAACAGTGACCGACCACTAGTAAACTTACCATCAGGTCAACGTCCTCGTTCTTATCAGCTTCGAAAAGCAAAAAATATCTATCTAATAAAATGTAATTAAAATCTTTCATACCTGTTATACCGGACACTAGAGACCTTTCCAATATACCCTCATTTCTTTCAGCCAACATTGATACAGAGGTTAAAGCGACCGCCAAGAAAAATATAATTCTATAAAAACAATTTTTATTAAAAAGTGCTAAAATTTTTGATAAAACATATTAAAATCAAAAGAAAGACTCTGAAGAGGTATACTATGAAATTAACACGTAACTATGTACCAGTAGTCTTCAATGTTTTCTCTCATATTGTGTAAATCGATTACTAGATCTTTTCGTTTTTCATAGTTAAAGAAGTTTTTATTCATGTTGTTGGCAAGTTTTCATAAACTAACGCTCCCTTAATTTCATGTGGTATTATTGGCAATGATATTGCTGATGATAAAAAATATTTTGGCAGTCGGAACACAACAATAATGTTATAGCGATACGGTTATTAATGATGACCACCGGAATCGAATTAGAATCCTCGTTATTAACAGACAACAGCCATAGAGGATGATGGAGTTAAAGATCTGATTTGTATGTATATATCCAGTCATTCACATGGCTTTCCAGACAAAGGCCCTGGTCTGCGAGAATATTCGGGCCTCGGGGTTGTTTCCTATTACCGTGCCCATCACTCAGCGGAATCACGGTCACTAGTCCTTATCCGTTTCCAATGCTGAAATAGGTGTACGTATTTTTCATCCTACGTTTGCATACTTGAATAACGGTATACTTACGATCATATTTAGCGATCATACTATAAATCATCATAATCATACAGAATCCTCAGGGAGAAGAGACTAACGGGCCGTAGACCTCTGTCCGCCGACTCCTATAGCAATTCACGACATAGACAAAACTCCTCAGGAGGACATGCTGTTCTTATTATAAAAATAAACAATAAAAATAATAAATTAAAACTTTTTGTTTACTTACGTCAATATGACACCTGGCCCGGCGAAATCGGTGAAATTCGGATCCTCGAGACCGTAAATCGGTTTGTTGAACTAAAAAGTAAACGAGTAATGTAAATAATAAAACCTATATCAATACATAAAACCTTTGCAAAAAAGATTTGATAATTACATAAACGTTCTTCAAGAAGAAAGAAATTAAAAGATATATTTAAAATTAAATTAATTAAGGCATGAAACGATGATGATTATCATATGGATAACTAATTAAATTTATAACATAATTTTCGATTATCTATAACTCGTTCAAGTCATGACATGTTCGTAAGGTGCGGGTTCGATTCTCATTGAATTTGACTGAATTGATTAGTTAAAAAACAATTAAGTTTCACGAACAATTTAGATAGACTCCTTCCTGAGAAAACCTCCAATCCCAGTAGTGGGAACAATAAAGGAATACGATTCAATTTTTTTGTCTTGTTTTATGTTATTAATAATCTTACATGTATCGGTAAAGACATGATACTTCTCGGCAAGTTGCACACTTCGGCCAGCTGTTCCGCTGCTGACACGAAGGACAGCTGCAATTCACGCGCTAACATCCACTCGACCTGTTTGTCTGTAAAAAACAATCAATACCAATAATTAAAAAACAAACTATAACTAACACAGCTTCGATTTATTCCATCAAATTCTGATTTAATATGTAACTAGGGAAATTACTGTGGTAATGACCTTTAACATCATGTATTAGGGTGAAGAGCACAGTGTGATTAACTACAAATCATCGTAACTAGCAGCCACATTTTCATAAGTGCAAAGTATCACAATGAAGTGAATGTGTAGCTCAACTGCTCACTTCGCATAATTGAAAAAAAATATGTTATGCTTAGTAGCTATTGAGACACACTTGGACCAAGACTAAAAACTTAAGTAAATCAATTTTGTTGTTAATACTAAGAATATCCATTCAAATTTAAAAGATTATTCCCAACGGTGGTCTAACTTTGTTGGGAAGTAAACGTTTACTTTGTTTAGGTAAAGAACTAACCAGTATCGTCCATGTGTGTTTCCATAGCGGAACTCAATATGGTCCCATCATCGGCGTGCCTGGGGTCCGTTACTCTCTCCTGGAGACTTTCGGAGAAATTAGCTGGAAATACTAAAACTACGCGAGCTTTCCCCTGCACAGCTTCCCGCATCGCTTGTTCTTTGGTAGAATAGTAAATCTGTAGACATTTTTTTATTATTATCAACTCCTCATTATTATCTATAAATTATTATCTGCAAAAGATTTATTTTTGATGCTAATATATCAGATCTTTGTAAAGTTAAAGAGAGGTGTTAGGGGTTCCACACAACAAATAACGGGATCAAAGCCAACACCTGCTCGTGGTTCACCCTACTAACCAACAAACGAGACTGGTTCCCCATCAAGCAGCATTGGGCCAACGTGGTGGGAGATTACTCAAATCCCTCACAATATTAGGAGAGGCCTATGTTCAGTAATAGACGTCTATGGGCTGATGATGATAGTCATTGTAAAGTTCATATAATATATAAATATTTACGTAGTTAACTAAACAATTTTCTAACGAATAATTAACAAAATTATATTACTCTGTACATTAATAAAACTAGTATAAAGTAAAAAATAAAGTACTCACCAGATTACTTTGTCGTTTCGAGAGGTAATCCAGATATCTACAGCTAAACCTGGTCAAATTCCATAAATAAGTTTCCGGGTCCTGCGGACAATAGTTCTTGTCGTATTCGCATGGGACCGTCGAGCTATTGGGTCCGAGTTCGTAGTTCACCACCGCGATGGGCAACCCAACCGGATTGTGGCCTATGGCCAGGCAGAATAGTATCATCTGAGACGCCGGTAGACCAATGATAAACGCGATGAGGCTGCAAGAAATATTAACGTTATTGACCTATTTTATAGTTGTAGTAAACAACCCTCATTTTTCTACTACTGGATAATCTGGGAACTGAAGACCTTCTCTGACGAGTAAAGAGTTAAAGCTGTTTATCAATAACATTAACCAAATATCGACTGGTAGAAGTGACATGTACATGGAAGCTGTTATTCTTGGAACATGTCTATTTTCCTTAGCCCGAAGATCAAGCTCGCTATCTATGTACGCTTTACTGACAACTGGCATTCTAGGAGAAGGAATAGGTGTGATATCGAGGCAATTAATGAAGTAGTCGATAGATTCCATATCTTATTCAAAAATATGCTTCATAGGACCTTTATGAATAAGACCATAATATTCAGATAATAACCTACAATATTAGATATAGGCTTCTTTGGAGGATCTATGACCAATAAATAATTTGTAAGAACTCCAAAGGCCATAACAATTAGAGAATTATACCTTAATAATACAACTTATAAAAACATAAAACGGTTTCTATTTGATTTTTAAAGTCCACAGTGTATTGCAACATTTGCCCCAAAATATAATCAAAGAGGTTGTAAGGAATTTTTCAATATTATAAGTTCAAAGACATAAAAATCTCAAGAGGAATATAAAAAAAGATTGTAGATAGAAAATGTAGAAACTAACGACAGTTACTACAATAAACCTAGACACCGCCGAAGAAATATTGGTGACAGTTTATGATAGATGTTTTCATATCGATGTTGTACATTATTTCTTTTTATTGAGGCGACGAGAGGAGCAAGGCGTTTTACCTGGTGGTAAGTGAAACGCATATCCAAAACAGCGCTGGTTGAGACGGTATACACAGCACCACATTGCGCTCGTCGCCTTAAAACATAACATGTTAAGTCTCGTTACCCCGGTAATTTCACTAACGTCCAACACCCTTCAAACCGGAACACAGTAACGTTTATACCTTGCTATTTGGCGGTCGAAATAGGAGCTGTATCTACCTAGACGGTCTCCCGCAAAAGATACCTACCACCAGTGAAGTATTTTTATTCCATATGCAATATGAGAATCAAAAATGATTTTTCAGAGGTCAAAGAATTTATTTTACAATAATGAAGAAATCACTCACCCGAAATTCCTAAAGAGACTTAAGAAGTTTTTCCAGACCAGTGCTCTCATGTGATGAATTTTCATAGGTTTTATACGCTCTAAACAACCGTTCGGTGGCTGGTCTTCCGGTGGTAGGGCCTCTACTGGTGCAGTTAGATTTGTCGTCACCACCACCCTGCTCTTGCTGCTCATTGAAACGTTATCGCCAAATTCGCCGGAGATCTCCCCTATCTCTGCTTCTTCTAAATCTATTGCTGCTGGGTCCTGGTGAAGATAATCACTTTGTGAAGAAAATAAAATCAATTGCCTAAACATCTTCTCAATGTGAACTGTGTTACAAATCTTTAAAGTATAAAGAAGAGCAATCTCTTATTAATAATATAGTTATTATTAAAAAGTATAATTACTTATTACTTATAACGGAACTGATATTTTGTTTATCCGACGAAGCGACGCAAGACACGTTTACCTGATATTAAGTGTCTTACCTGATATTAAGTGTGCTTGCCCATAACATGGCGTTGGTTAAGATGGTATACACAGCAACACAGTGACCCCGTCGCTTCAAGATATAAAATGTTAAGTCTCATTACCTTAATAATTTCACTAGCTTACAGCACCTTTCAAAGCTGAAGCTGCGGTGTTACCTGCTTAGACGGTCTCCGGTAATAGATACCCACCACCAGTAAATAATATGATTAACAAATTATTATTTTCTTATTTAGTGTTTAATAATTTAAAAAACTTTCTGAGAAATTAACAGTAGTATATATAACAATTCGTTTTTAAACTACACTATTTATATATATGCGCTTTATTGAACACGAACTATAATTAATAATCAATTATTAATAGATTAACTAAGATGTTTACACTGCATAAATTTGGAGTTATTAACACAACACAATGCGTTGATGATATTTCACTAATACTATGTTTGCTACGATCATTCTTTTTAATAGGAAATGGACATCTTCTAAGTAACGTAAAGTTTGACGGTTATAGAGAGAACTATTCCGGTCTTCAGCAATTCTTTTTGATAAATCATCATCATCATCA
>DWLS01002606.1:0-17716 GCA_018246255.1 Pachliopta kotzebuea | reverse complement strand
AGCAGTTTGCATAAAAGAAATTATTCTATTTCATATAATCTCTAATAATATATGAGTGATACATGTATAAAGAGATAGTTTATATGGCAATTGAAGACAGAATACTTATTAGAACCTTTTTACTTTTACATTTAATTCATATCACAAGACATAAACTGACATATGTTGACAATAAGATCGGAAACGGTGCTGCGTGCGATAAGGACCTACAGTTTTAACATTTACTACTGAAATATAGTAAAATTTATTACGTGATTTTCAAAGGATCCTATTACTGCTCAAACTCTATAAAACATGTCCCAGGAATTGAAACAGAGATGTCATGACAAATTAATTTTGCTACTGGTCAGGTCTGTGATGCAAACAGCAAAAGGTTTTGTATCATCATCATAGACAGACGTTCATTGCAGGATAAGCCTTAACCTTTACCAGAAGAACTCCTTAATTATAATCAACAGGATTATTCGTAAACATGATCCAAGGTTAATTTAAGTTGTCGTTCGTTGAAATGTCAAATGCACCTCATCGTCATGAATTTCGACATCGCACAGCCTCGCTCATGTTTGCGATGGAGAGGTCAGGCTGTTAGGAAATGTCGATATATTTGCATTTTAACTATTGATTGAATATTTAATACAATAATACATTCTGTTTTTATATAAGAATCTAAAGATTTTATCCTTGCCGTTCTTATATAATTAACGTATATTACATTGGCTTTGTTAGATCGGGAATCCTTAATGGAAGACCCAGATCCGATTAATGATTATTGGTAGAATGGTAAATTTAAAGCGAAGAAAAAAAAAAAGAGTAAAAGAATAGACAAGAATGACAGAAATTAAATAAAAAAAATTACGTTCATTGTCCACACTGTCCAAGGGGTGGAAGATACAAATAAAATGTTGATTAGCGTAAATAAGAACGTATTAAATAAAACGAGAAATAAAGTGTAAATAAGAGTCAAAATGGAAGAAATTAAAATATGAGAACAAATGTAAAATAGAAATAAATAGAAATGTAAACAAAGGAAAAGTAATGATAGTAAAAATGTAAAGATGCAGCAAAATTTCGTGTGAGAGGCGATGTGTGAAAGAACAATGAAAAAATGCAGAATTAGGAATGAAAGATAAATAAATTGGAATGAGAAAAGAGAAAAGTAGGAAAAAGGAAATGAGAAGAATCGCCGTGTGGCTCACACGGTGACCACGACCCCCAATCATGATATACGACTTAGGAGAAGAAGAAATAAATGATAGCGTTTAAATCTGTAAAATTTACTTAGAATCAATGTTGTGATATTTCCATTGAAATTCGGTAAGCGAATATTTCTATGCAAATGTATTGGTATAAAGAGTACTAGGAAAGGTATTGGACGTCGACAATGTCATCAACCACGAATACAATGGTGAAAAACTGTACATCCATAATTCACGCTTTAAAATTCAACGTGATTGGAAACAGAATGACGTGTTATGAGTGTTGGTGTCTTCTTCAGTAGTAAATGTTCGTAATGTGTAATATTTTCGACCGATTTTTTTTTTGTTGAATAGTTTAAGATACAGTGGTAAAGAATATTTACAACCTGGAAACCAGTACGGTTTATCCAGGCTGTACAGTCGTGGTAATATTTGTACGCTATTACATCCACGTTGATTCTCATTGAGGTAACGCTTTAACCTCGCTCGGTGTGATCCAGAAGATACAGCAATATCCTAGATTTGTAGAAATAGATATGATATCTTTGAATAGCCCAATAGGACAATATACCACATCTTCACTTAACACCAGGTGGGATCGTGGTGAAGCATTAACCTATACCTACGTAAAAAAAAAGGTAGACCGACAATCTGGTGAAGTACGCGGGAATACACTGTATGCAAATGCAAGACCGAACGAACATAATAAAAAAAAAAAAAAAAAAATTATTTACACCATTCGTTATGAGAAATAAGTTTCATCGCTGTAGTAATTTCAGTAGTTAAACTAAAAAATAAATTGATAATAGTTTTTTTTTTTTTTTTATTATTTGTTATAATCCTATTTTGGGACATCCTAAAAACAACAAAGCTAAAGGCATACTGATAAATTAAAAGTTGCACAGCCATCTTAACAAACCCGCCTCATTAATTAATTATTTTACTTACATAAATATATTTCTAAACATATTTATATGGCTATTAAAAGTTTAAATTTGTATACGTAATTTTTATATACATATATATATAGATTGCTTATATTTGCTTCCTATGTAAATAAACGCTTCTGTTCCGTTATTATATATACTATAAACATTATTTACTCTCACTTATTTAACTAGTTATATTTCTTCCTTATTTACTATTTATCTATGTATTTATTTTTTATTACTCCTATCCGTTTTAGTTGCCTGGAAGAGATCGTACATAGCGCTAAGGTCGTCCTTGCCCACTATTACATTATAAGTTTAGTTATTTCAGTTTATTCACTGTAGTATATTGTGAGCTATAAGGAGTTTATCATCTATCTATCTTTTTATTATATTTACTCTGTGTTTAATAGTGATTGAAATCAGGTACTTCCAGCATATTTATCATTTTATACATAAATTACATGTCCGCTGTCATTTGTTCAGCAGCCATTTTGTTTTACACAACAAAATCACATACAAATAGGTTTGTGATGTTTATGGGATTTTAATTGCCAGTTACACGAACTCCTGCCTACAATACGATGTGTAACTTGCAATACAGATAATGTATGTCTCCATATATTTTATAGTATTCGAATATTTTCATATATTACTATAGTTTCGATACAAAGCTTTGGAATTTATATATAAACATTTAAATAAGAAATTAAAAAAAACAGTCACGAATATACTCAATAGATCACCAGGTAACATATAACATAAAATTTATCATTTGAACCTTGAAACTTGTTTATACTTCAACTGTACAACTTGTTTAATAAACTGATAGTACTTAAACTTAGTATAAAGAATCTCTGATAGTGAATTAACCTCTGAAGGGGGTCGTACATAATTAATAATACCCTCGCTAGTAATATCTTGCTGAGAGATTGATATTTACATTTTTATCAAGAAACTTAAAAACACCTGTGTTACAATCAAACATACCAACACGCAAACGTCCTCCATCTCCTCTCTTTTAATTTCCTATAATATAATAATACCTGTAATCTTCACCAGGTCATCGTTCGGCTTATTGGCTAATATGGGGTCTAGTCAAAGGTCTTGACCCATCAGTCTCACTTTCTTCAAGACTTCAATAACTTGATAACATTTACACGGAAAGATCAAAAGCAAGCTGGATATCAGTTTTCTACGTTCATAGTTTTTTTTTCTTTTGATAGAAATTAGGAACATTACCTCTTTGCAAAATAACTTAGTAGTGTCTTTAGAATAAATATCTAGTGTTGTCAGTCATAATATGAAAATGGATCCTCCAATGATGATGAGGGTAGCGAAGAGGAAAGATAGTCGCCACAAAGTTATACAGGTTTTAAAAAGGTTCATTAAGGAACCAATGAATGATCTTAAGAAAGATGAATTTAGTAGGTTATGGTATTGACTGAATTGCATATTAGCAAGCGAGATCAATGATGACCTGGTGAAGATCACAGGGATTATTACATTTTTGGCTAATAATAAGTAATTCTTTTGTTTTTAAATAATAATATATGCTAATAATATTAATAGACGAGAAATGGATGGATGGATGAGGCGTAACACTGTGATGTATTTAAATTTTCTTTTCATCATTTCCAACTGTTCTTCAGAACACAATATGTATACAGATATTAAAAAACTCAAACATCTCTTATTTAACTTATTTACACCATTAAGTTAACAAATACATTAAGTATCAGTATAAAATTTAAAGATTACATCATAAATGTAGTGCTAACGAACTGGTCGAAGTGGGTCAGCGGGTCAAGCGTCTAAGAGATGAGCATTCAATTTACACTACGGCCATGTTTCGTACCACGCTTGTATATATTTATACGGTAACTAATCTGTAAATAACTATTGTTACATACATCATAAGTAATAGATGTCATCAAGAAGATGCTTAAGGACAAAACCATTCTAAAGAATATATCATCAACCAAAGCCGTTGTTAAAAGCTAGGTCGGGAAATAAAGGAACCAATAATAATTTATATTAGATTTTGGTTGATTACTTAGATTAATACTTAACCAGCGGTGTACTTGATGGTAAAGGAACACGTATTCTTTGAAGATGAAGCCTGATAAAAGCTAGAAGCTGGTAGTTTGAAGGAAATATTCCTCTCATCATATATGACTCCAGCAGGCTATTCCAATGTCTCCCCAAATGCATTTACTAATATCATATAGTGTTTTCATGAGGGGGTGTAAGGGGTCTCACATAACAACTCACGGGACTTAAGCCAACCTCATCTGCTAACTCATTGATCGGAAAATATACAAGAAGGAAATTGTATATTAAATTAGCAAGATGAAAGATGAAGTAAGAAAGAGATAAGTGAATGTACGAAGGATAAATGGACATAAAACAAAATTGTAAAACACAGAAATTAGATAGATGACTCTTGGCTCATCCTAACTAAAGAGAAAGATAAAAAAACCTCATTAGCTCGCGTTGCACTTCGATAATAGACAAATGAGGCTCTGGGTCCTCATCAAGTAGTATCATGCCAGCGTAGAGGGAGACTGCCCAAATCCACCCCATAATTGGTTAAATCCTAAGTCCAGCAGTGGACGTCTATCGGCTGATGATGAGTGTATTCATAAATACCTTAACTAGTCGACTAAAAGCTAAAATGTCAGTAATTTTATATTATTACATAACAGCCGTTTCGTGCGTGCATTATTAGAATGTCCTGATTTATCTAATCTGACGTCGCCTTGAAGCCTAGACACGGAAAGTTGTAATAAATTATACTAAAATGGCGGATTTTATTATGTGTAATAACGTGTGAGATCTAGGTCATTTAGTTCATTAAATATCAAAGCACTAGCGGATATACGAAGGCGTGTAATATATTAAAATAATTCTTAGACAAAGCAGCCGAAAATTTGTTAATGTCATCATCATTATTATTTCAGCTGAATATGAAGGTTATAGGAAAGGCACCTTGTACTTGGATTCATTTGCTTTAAGTCGCCTGTTGCGAAATTCCGAGATATGAATGATGAATTTATACCCATTAAAACCCTTCGGTAGTCATCCTTATTACCTTGCGGAGGATTCTGGCATCTCCTACGGAACTCAACGGTGGTTCCTTGAACTGCTATTAAGCACATCCTAGGGAGAGCTGTTAACTTTCCCAGCACCCACGATGTGGTGCGACTAAATTCGAGACCATTTTGTACTTGTCGTTTGTTTCGGACGCAATAGATAGTGAAGGCATACAAAGCACGGAAACCTGAAAACCCTTTCAGTCGCCTTCTGCAACAGGCAGGGCTTACCTTCTTGATAGTTATTGAAGCCTAATCATCCTCCTAAAGAACTAACCAAATATTCCTAATAATTATATTCCTTTATACAAGACTACCCAAGCCAACTTTACCTGCTGATCAACAAACGAAGCTCATTCTCCTCATCAATTCGCATTGGGCCATCGCTGGAAGATGGTCCAAATCTCTCCCTATTCAGGGAAGCCTATATCCAGCAGTGGAGATACCGGCTAATGAATATAAAGATACAAAATTACTGATACCATAAAATACGTTAATTTTCATACATAACACGTTATAAAAGATATTTTTTGACACAGAAAAATTATTAGATAATTGGCAGTTTAAAAGATATTAATCATATTGTATAAAATCGTTACCGGAAACGTAGCTTTTAGTTTTGCTGCCGTTGCAAATGATGTAACCTCCAGCGTTACAAAACTCGCAAACAAAAGGCATTCGGAGAACAAAGTAAGGTTGCGGTTATAGTGCGACAGCGAGCGATAGGATGAAGCGTGTCGAAATTATACTGTGTATTAGTAAACCGCTTCCGAAAACGAAGACAGACGATAGTACTAATGACACCTTTGATTGTGGCACGGGGAAAAATCGATACTGATTAAAAAATATATTTAAAACGTTTTATTACAATTAATTACGCTCCATCATGTTAATACAGCTGAATAAAATGATGGTTTCATATAAATTACATAACTAAAAAAAACCAGCAATGAAACACAAAACCAAACAGCTGCACGGGTCAATGACCTCATAACCGCGCCCTTACTGATATGGAATAAGGTTCAAATTGAAACCAAATACATCTCAAGGTAGATTTGTGCGATCGCTAACTGACGGCTTTGTTTCTTTGCTGGTTTATTTTAGTAATGTATTTACTATGAAATTATCGTTTCATTTAACTGTACTAACATGAAGGAGCGTAAATAAAGCTAATAAAACGTTTCAGAAATATGATTTTTTTATCTGGATTTTTCCCGTGCCACCACCAAAGATATCATTAGTACTATCGTCTGTCTTCGTTTTAGGTAGCGGTCTCCTTACACACAACATTTGTTAGGTAAACATTGGACAAACAATACATACAAAAAATGCAAGTAAAAGGACATTTACTTCTGTGACCTTTACCAACAAATTAAAGTCTTCAACCATGAATCCAAACGTAGTGAGAAAAATCCATCAAATGATTTTTTGTTCAACAAAGCGACGAGAGCAATCAAGACAATCACCCGATGGTAAGTGATACGCTTGCCCATAACGCAACACCTATTGAGCTCGTCGCATACATAAGGTTTCGTCTCGTTACCGCAGTAATTTCACAAGCATACAGCACCCTTCAAATCAGAACATATTGAAGTTCGCACAGTATTATTTGTCAGCTGCAATAGGTGCTAGGGTTGTAACTTCCAATTGCTACAGGATGTGTGGTAATGGTATGCTGATATGATGTTCATGATAGCTATTTTCATCATAACCTTCTGTACTTTTTTTTATTAATATTCTTTCGTTATTAATAAGTACACCGTAAGATTCATATCTAGAAATTGACTTCCGTTCTGCATGATGGTGGCATGGCAGTGGTTGGACAAGCGCGCTCGTCCAGAATACTCTGATATGTACCGGAATACAACAATGCTGTTATATTGACAATATAAAACATATTGTAAATGGAAAAAAAAATATGTATAGAGTTATATTGTCATAAGAGAAAGGCCGACAATGAACAAAGAAAACAATTACTGATAAAGTGAAATAGGAATCCGTTATATTCGGATAACCGATCCATTAATCACATACAGTTTATATACTAGCCATAAGGAGCCATTGTATAACCTTAGTATATAAGAAGCTTGTATTACTAAATAAAGTCAGTTCTTTCTCAGTTTTTATTAACTTAACATCTTGACTTGGGACAGTAGTCCCAAGCATGTAGTTTTTAAAAACCCTTCCACCCGATGGTTCAAGCTAACTACAGTCGTTTTCTTTTTTCTTTTATTTCCTATCTGTTCCTTGCGCCCATTCTTCTCAGGTTCTCGCCTTTGCTTTGCGAATGGTTTATAGATTTCTGATGTTTAATAAATCAACTTTTGTTCTTACATTGAATAAAATTTTCAGTTTATAATATAAAAAAAAAATACTGCCAAATTTAGTTAGAGGATTTCTGTAAAACTGGTGGAAGTCTAGCTCAAGTTAGGGACTCCAACGGGGACGGCTACGCGTCAGTGGTGCCTCTGGTACTGCAGCCGTCTATAAAGGTAACTGCTTACCATCAGGCAGGTCGATTGCATATTTACCATCTTAGTGGCATAAAAAGACTCCAAATATTAATTAGCAAGTATTTTCTGATGAATAAATATTTGTATAATAATAAACAACATAACGAACGAATTGAACTAGGTACCTAAGTATAACAAGACAAGTGTTTAACCACTTTTGAGTAATTTTTGATAAACTCGTAAACAAACTTTTAAATTTCCGCCAAAAAATGGGGGTTCAATACAAAGGTCTTTCTCGTTTTGATCATAATCAACTAGTAGTAAAAATTTATCACACGGCAGTCAAAATGTCCGGGTAGTATATTGTCTGTTCTTGTGGTTGGTGTAACCTTGCGCGAGTGGGCGCGCGCCAACCAAGGTCGGCTAGTCGCTGGTCCGCAGACATACGAACCTGTTCACATGTAGACAGGACTTAACCTTTATATACATCACACCAGATCTAACTCCTACATATTTTTTTTAACTGACCAAACGACGCGACTAGTTAACGTTCAGTAGATGGTAAATATTAGGCTTGCCCATATAGCTGATTAAGATGTACCCATAGCACCAGATTGCGCTCGTCGCTAGACATTAGATGTTAAGTCTCGTTACCCCGGTAATTTCACTAGCATACAGCACCCTTCAAACCAAAACAGGAATGTTTACACAGTATTGTTTTTCGGCTGCGATAGGAGCTGCGGTAGTACGTACATTAATGGTCTCCGGCGACAGAAACCTACCACCAGTAGGTAGGCCAAACAAGGCTCTGGTTCTCCGCCAACCGGCATTGGGTCAGCGTGATGGAAGATGGTTCAAACCCCTCTACTATTGGGTGGAGCCTATGTCCAGCAGTGGAGCTCTGTTAGCTGATAATGATATGTATATTTATATATGAAATTCCTGCTGAAGTTTTCCAAGCAACTACAGAATGGAGTCTTTCAAAAAGGGTGTAGTAAGGTTCTGGAGTCTGCAACGCGTCAGTAGTGCCTCTGGTACTGCAGCCGTCTATAGTTTACGGTAACTGATTATCATCAGGCAGGCCGTATACTTGTTTACCACCTTATTTATTATCTATATTAAATAATCAAAAGTGCTGTATATTTGTTTCCTAACTCTATAACATGGAAGGTTCTTGAACGCCTTTCGATTTTACCTCCTGACATTTTCACAATGAAATAAATTAATACCATTAATACAAACTGGTACACAGTGAACCGCCATTTTGTGCAAATCACAAAATTATACCGTTGTATATTTAGATAAACAATAACTTGTCTTTGTTTTAACGCATTAAAATGATTTCCGGGTGGGTTTTTTCTTCTTGAATTAATTTACATGAAAATTGTTTAACTGGTCATCGATCAAAAGTATAATACGTAAAGACTGATCCTCATGATTTGACTATCTTTAGGTATATTTAGTAATTTTGTAACTTAAAGCCCTCATAGTTCAATTGCTATTTCTTATTCTTCTTATTTGCTTACTGTTCTATTTTAGATATACAATAAATACTAGATTTATGTCTAAGTATGTTGATAGTGATCAGCAGTCATGAAAGGTAATGTGAAGTCGAAGAGCTGCTAGAATCAGATCGTTGGGAAGTATTATTTAAGTAGAAATCCGAAATAGATTTCATTATGATAAAATATATGAAGTCTTCCGTAGATTTTTTTAATTCGATCAGTCGTCGAGAGTGGTAAGATGTTCACCTGATGATAAGTGCTACGATCGTTCATAACAGGGCGCTGGTTAAGATGGTATACAGGGCACCGTATTGACCTCACCTTAAGACAAGACCTAAAGTCACGTTACCTCCGTAATTTCACTAGCATACCCTTCATACTGGAACACAGTAATGTCTGCACAGTATTGTTTATCGGCTGCAATAGGAGCTGCGTACCTAGCTGTCTGATAACAGAGACCTATCACAAGTGAAACAACGTAGGTAGCTACTTCATGAACTTTTACTGAAGATCTATTCAGATATAGATATCATTGGAATCCCACGCTCAGCAGTGGACATAAAAACATTGAGACGTCTATCGTCTGATGATGATGTTGTTCGTCATCATCATCAGCCGATAGACGTCCACTATTAGACATTGATTAGAGATAGATTTGGGCCGTCGCCCACCACGCTGGCCCAAAGCGGGTTGTTGGGGATCCAGTTTCGTTTTTTAATTAGCAGGCTATAAACCACGAGTAGTTGAGGTTAGCTTGGGTCCCGTGAGTTTTTGTATGGGACCCCTTACACCCCTAATAACGAAGAACTCTTACATATAGCCTATCAACCGTAACTCTTATCGAATATTATACTTCAACTAATGTATTATATGTTTAAGTTATTAATTTTTAAACATTGATTGATATTTAAGTTATTCAACTTGCTGTCATTGCGTAATACAATCAAATTGGACAATTTAATACTGACGTTATTTTTATAAATTGACCATTTGCTGATTGTTATTTGAAACGCATCCAAAATTTACTGTTGTTAGAATACATAACAGTTATTCTATAAAGTTTATTGAATAGTATCAAAAGATTTTTTTATGAAGCAAAGGTTAATGCTTGAAGATCCCACCTGGTGTTAAGTGATGATGTGGTCTATGGTGGTGAAATGCATTAACCTAACAAACTATTCACTCTTTTCTTGAAGACGCCCACATACTATTTTGACGGGAACACTCTCGGTAAGTTGTTCAACATTGATACAATAAACAAAGTAATTAAAATTAAATTTAAGTAGTTTTTCCCACCAGATGGATACTGAACTCATCTTAAATGATACTTCTTCAATATATAATTCATCATCAAAATTAGACGATTGTATAGTTATTAGATTCTACATACATACATATATAAGAGATCATTTGCCTTAGTAATTCAGCGGCAGGCTTTACTTTATCCCAGTAAATTCCAGTTTTGATTCCAGATTTTTATATAAGGATGGTCGTAAAGTTTTTTTTGTTATAAGTAATCAAGCTTAATTAGTAATCACCCACATAAATATCATAGAAAACTTCCAAATATCATAGAAAAATTTACGCCTATCATAAATGACTTCAGTTAAGATGTTTATACAACAACATTAAAGATAATAATGATTTAGACGATAATATTCAGACAGTAATACTTGATTTTTGTTTAATGATAATATATTACAGATAAAAAACTGAAAGTTTTGATTCAATAAACCCATGATATTTGTATATATAAACGTAAATATGATTAAAAAACAAACTTACCCGATCTCAGCGTTGTAAACGACACCAGCAAACCAAGTACAGCCTTCAACACTTTATTTCCCGTGTAAATGTTCACTAGCAACACTTCACATCGCCGTGTTCGGACACTCGGTAATCGCTCTACCCGAAGTAGTAGTCGTAATAGTAGAACAGTACGTATATAGCGACCGCGTACACTGCGAACTTGAAATACAAGTAGACGATGTCTTTGACGTAACTCCAGAAGACCTGAACTGGGCCCTTTTGGCTCGAGCTATTGGATTCTTGCATTTACGCCAATTTGGCTATCATTGACTTCTGGAAGAAAGTTCAGCCAATCAGGAAATTTTAAAACGACATCTCCAATTTTCAATTTAACGACAGCGGAAGTAATAATAGTTTTTATTTATTTATTTATCATGTTAATAAAATAATCGCAAATTACTAGTTATCAGTAATCATTCAAAAACTACAAACGTTTGTCAACAATATCTTATATCAGAACATTGAGTTCCCGAGATCGATTCCATTTCACCAAACCTATATAGCCTGCAAGCCAACGAACGAGGCTCTGGCTCTTCACCAACCAGCTTTGGGCCAGTATGATGGGAGATGGCCCATATCTCCCTATTGTTTGGGGAGATCAATGTCCAGCAGTGGACGTCTATCAGCTGATGATAATATTGCCTGCCTTTACAATATTATCAATGTTTCGTCTGTCAATATACAAGAGCTGTGTAAAGAAAGAATGAGAGAAATAGAACGATAGAAAGATATAGAATTAGAAGCATATAACTACGATTATTAACGAGCAATCTTCTTCAATATGATGGAGAATAATAGATTTATCTACTGATAGGTAGATCGTCTAGGTAGGTACTACCGCAGCTCCTATTTCTACCGCCAAATAGTAACTAGTGTCAGTAGTGAAGGATGTTGTATGCTAATGAAATTACTGAAGTCTTCATCAGCCCATAGACGTCCACTGCTGGACAAAGGCCACCACTAACAGTGGGGAGATTAGGGCCATCTCCCACTAAGGTGGTCCAATACGAATTGGTGGGAAGTCAGAACCTCGTTCGTCGATTAGAAAGCCCACGACCCATTAAAACCTTGGGGTGTTTACTGGAGTAACGAGACAACACCCTCAAGGCGATGATTACAATGTGTATAGCATCTTAACCAGCGCCGTATTATCGGCAAGCTTATCACTTACTATCAGGTGGAACATCTTGCTTGTCTCGTAGCCTCGACAAAAAAATTTAAAATTTTTTTTTATTTATATTCATACTATAATTTCCTTCTGATGTCTTTTGAAATGTATTAGCTTAGTACATAAATAGAAATCGAAATCAAGGTTCGAATCCCGGACGTTGTTTTGTAAACGATAGACTTACACAACTGGATGATTCTTATCAAGTTTACACATGATTGATATTGTAAAATTAAAAAACAAACTTAAACTTATTAAGTTTTTTTTCAAACAACTTTTTAAATATACCTTATAAGCTTTTACATATTTATTTAATACAAATAAAAACGATTTGAAAAAGTATTAATAAACGTATGTACAGTATATTATTAATACATATTACGATAAGTAATTAAAAATCATATATATAATACATAAAGTTTTAATTTTGAAATGTGGAAATTAAGTAAACTACTTAATAGTAAATAAATCATCATAGTAAGAAAGAATTTGTATATACAAATCGATCTATTTATAGTACGATTGATATCCCAGTAATTGTTTTAAATCAAAGGAGAAGAGATAATCTTCGTAAATATATAGTTCTGGGAGAAATATAGGATCTATAGAGATTTTTAATCACTAAAAAATTCAATGGTCAGTCCCAGCGCTGGGAAAAATCGTGTTGTCTTTCAAAGAAGACAACTCCTGATTAACACTAATAGTCCATCATGAGGTATACAAAACAGCCTGATACCTTCGATGGTACAAAATTTGCTGGTGACCATCTCGAATCAAACTTCTTCCCAGAATGTGGATACTTTTTATTCGAGTAGCCGACGAGACGAGCAAAGCATTCACCTGATTGTAACTTGCCCGTAACACGACGCTGGTTAAAATGGTATACACATCACCACATTATTTTCTTCGCTTTGAGACTTACGTTAAGTTTCGTTACCGCAGTAATTTAACTAGCATACAGCACCCTTCAATCCGGAGCATAGTAATTTTTGTACATTACCATTTGGCAGTAGATATCGTAATAACTGAACGATACATACATAACATGCTGCTGGTTAAGATGGTATACACAGCACCTCATTATACTCCTCGCTGTGAGACACATGTTAAGTTTTGTTACCGCAGTAATTTCACTAGCATATACCACCCTTCAATATACATAGTAATGTATAGATATTACTATTTGGCAATAGAAATAGGAGCTGCGGTGATATCTAACTGGACAGTCTGTAACAACAAAAACCAACCACTAGTCTGTTTAGCGCCAATTTAAACAGACGCTGAAGAATTTTTATATATATAAACGAAAATAAACGGTCTAGAAATAAATACCTATGTAAACACTAGTCCTAGGATACCGTTACATGCAAGTTTAGTGCTTAGAGTCACTAAGTTTCACTGGTACTGGCACTGGGGGACACTTTCGAACGGCTCCCCGTCCGGCGGCGCACTGAGCGCGGCCGGCGACGCACCGCCGTAGTGGGGATTGAAAAGGTAACCACGATGATGCAAGAAAACCTTGGACGTTTCAATAGTATATCGTTTTTAAAAAATCGCTGGTATTAATCAAACACAGGTTTCACTGCGGTCCTGAGATACAAGCTGTGCTTAGTTCAAAACCCGAAGGATACCATGTATAGCGGGTGCTGTGTATACCAGCTTAATCAACGCCATCTTACGGGAAAGTATCAATTACCATCAGCTGAAGGCCTTAATAGTCTCATCATATTAATTTTAAATGAATTATTATAAATTTTTTTAGTTGCGAATGCAACGTATAACTACAAGTTGGTGAAATAAATCTCTACAATCCGGTGGTCACCCTACCGCGCGTGCGCCGATGGCGGGCAATCGACTCTTGCGCAGTATGCACGCGTGAAACCAACACAACTTCACCAGCAACCTTGCATTCTTCTCTCTATAGACTCTATACACTGCTGCCCTTGCTACCAAACTCTTATATCTTAGTAGTTAACTACTATTCGGTAACAGGAATACAATCTAAAACCAGTTTCTAGAAATATATTATTTTTTAATTCAAGATATTTCTATGCTAGCAGTGGTATACATGTAAGTTGTTTCTGCCGCCAAACATTACTGTGTTCTAGTTTGAAGGGTGTTGTATTCTACTTTAATTACTGGGGCAACGAGACAACACTTTACGTCTTAAAATAACGAGCGCAATGTGGTGCTGTGTACAATATCTTACAATCGCCATATTATGGGCGAGCTTATAACTTACCTTCAGGTGAATGTCGTCATCACATGATTGTCGCATAAAAAAAGGAAAAACTGTCATAGACGTCATGAACATTGGTTGGACGATATATACACTACAGCGTAATTAAATTGTAAGTAAGTAATAACTTTACTTTGCTTGCAAGATAGAAAAAATTCTCTTTGTAAAAATTAACATTAGCTTCAATTACTAGTTTTGGGTGTTAGTGCACTCAGGCTATTTACACAACTTTTATTTACATAAAAGATTATTTTCATACAACTAATTTACTCTATGTACTATTAGCTACATGCCAGTAAAACTCCGGTCAAAATCGGTTCAGCCATTTCAGAGATTTCCCATGATAAACATAAAGAAGAATTTACTCCTCTGTTATGCATTTGGCATTGAAGGAAGTAAAGGAAACTATCTTTGAACAGATGTCTGAAACTCGCGAGCTGTAACACCTTTTTCAGGAGTTCCTGTTACGTCCGTGACTGAATATAATTATTGAAATGTAATAAAAAAAATGATAGCGACGGTGGAAGCGCTTATATGTCAAGGAAGCGGTTCGAGGAAGGAAGTCGTTGGAGTAATTCGATCGTATGAACAGGAAACGGCGTATAGTTGGCACGGCACGCTTTATATATGTTAATGGGTCAGGCCTGGTTAAGCGCACGGTTAAAAATTTATTCCAATTAAATATAACTTAGTCGTAAATCTTAGCGAAGTATCCCAATTAAGTTAAAATATTTATTTTTTAGTAACTTATTTGAAATTTTTAATTTGTACTTAGTGTAATGCTCTAGCGTCTCAGGAACTAGAGGAAGAGTTTAAACAAAGAAAAATATTATTATTGTTTGAACTATTTCGATACGAAAATATAAATATATATATATGAAGCACATAGATATAAATGCTTTACATACCATAGAAGTGTGTGAGTGAGCTGAGTCCACAATTTCAGTAACGGTCGGTATAATGTAATGCTATAGCGCGACTTTATTTTTAAGCTTTATAGCGACGCTATTTGATACATCACTTAAAGCACGTGATATTAGTTGTTATACTAACTGCACGTAAATTGAAAAATTCATTGGTACAGGCCGTACTCGAACCCGGTACCTACGAAGTGAAAGGCAGGCGTTTAAACAACTAGGCTGTTACGATTTGTTGGTGCGACCTTAGGCTGACTAAAAATAAGTTGGTAAGTCAGTTGATATCTTTAATTTAGAGTCTAAACATTCTTATAAATAGTCCAAGTGAGGGAAGAGAGGAGCACACCACTACTGTCTGTTTAAATCTGCCTCTACTTCAATCTGTGACTGCTTCCAACTCAATGTCTAGTATTAGTTAGTGCAGTAAACAGCATCAAACCCATTGTCCATATATTAAGTTACGTTAAGGTTTTTATCAGATAGACGTCCAATGCTGGATATATGCCCCTCCCAATAGAAGGAGGATTTAGTTAATGAGGAGCAAGATCCTCGTTCGTTGATTAGGCTGCACCACGAGCAGTTAAGGTTGGCTTGGGTCCCGTGAGTTGTTCTGGGGACCCCCTTATTTAATTAACTCTATATTTATTAATTATTAAAGTTTGTCTACCTTTTCTTAGTTATTACTTGGCTGTTCATTCAAGTGATGACACATAAAATTCCTGCGGCACACGCTTCGTTATCATCATCATTTCACCCGATGACACATGATTACACTTGTGGAATAAATCAAATAAATCTTTCCTTTTATTACCTTTTGTCCTTTGTTATACGGTTTACTAATAAAAATATCCTTCTAATCGGAACACAGTTATATGTGTACATTACTATCTAGAAACAGAAGCTGCGGTGTTACCTATGAATGAATTAGTCTATGGTTTAGAACCATTCAATACCTAACCAGACCTATATGGCCTACTTATTATTTCAACATTCACTTTATTAACCTGAAAACCGGTCTGCTGTCTACTTTTCCTAATCACGGTTCAACGTTACACAAAAGGCGTTAGCTAAGTCCGCGCTGAATTACTTTTATCATTACATTGTTTTTTTTCTGTTCTAAATACTTAAAAGGATTTAATGTTTAATAAACCTTAATATAGTAACGCTTTTATACAGTTTGCGTGATGGTAATAACTCCAACTAATCTCCGACATAGATATCTTGTAGAATATCAAGGCTGCTTACCGACAAATCCTTCTTCTAGTGTTTAAGTAATTTTAAGTATTAAAGCTAAAACCTAATTAGGTTTTTATAACACTTTTAACAAATGTTTATAATGAAGCATGTCTTGTAAGTTTGCTAAATCTGTTTGAAGAGTATGCTTTAAGTAAACTATGGGCCTAATTAACTTAGCAATTCTCTTATAACATTTATGAGCAGTTTAGGAAAATCACGTCACGTTCCATGAATATAATGTAACTCTCAATATTCAGTATTATAACATTTCATTATATAATAAAAGTACACAGGTGAAAAATTAAAAAAAAAATTGTTTTCGAGCTTCTTAAAGAATTATTTGAATCAAGACGTTCACCTGATAGTGAGTATTACATTTTCCGATAACAAAATGACACTATTTAGGATAGTATGCACGACATAATATTGCGCTCGTCACCTTGAAACATGTGTTATGTCTCATTACCCCAGTAATTTCACTAAACCACCACACAACATCATATGGGACCAAAGCAAACCTTACCTGCTCGTGGTGTAACCTGCTAATCAACAAACGAGCCTATAGCTCCCCACCAACCCGCTTTGGCGAGAGATGCCCTAAATCTCCTTATTAATAGGTGAGGCTATGTCCATCAGTGGAAGTCTATCTGCTGATGATGACGGCACCGTTCAAACCAGAACACAGTTATGTCTGCACAGTAGTTTGTCGGATGCAGACGATCTCCGGCAACAGAGACCTACAGCCATTAAACTACTGTAGTAACCAGTGATATTATATTATGCCTCAAAATCACTAATTTGGATGAATGTTAATATAATAAACTAACTAATTAAGTAACTATTAATAAAATAACCTTGTTAGAATCCGCATTGTTGGTAAAGAGGAGCAATTAAAGTTTGCCGGCGATGAAACGGCGTGACGGTCATACGAGTGTATGTGACTTAGGCAGTCGTGCGCGGTGGACAGAGCGACTTTCTCGCCGTGTGGACTCCGCCGCGGATTTTCTTCTCTTCAACCGACATATATATTACAGGCAACCGTGACGCAGCGGATAAGAAACAAGGAAGTCCCTAGTTCAATTCATCATCGTAAATCAACACCAGGAGCATCACTGGGAAAAAGCTATTTGAGCCCAGTTTTAACAATGAATATGGTAGAAGGACGTCAC